>LPNX010036972.1:95960-140365 GCA_001517045.1 Pseudotsuga menziesii
CTAAGGTGGAACCCAACCGCCATGAGATTTGTATAAGTATAGGATTTTGCATTGGAATAGTTAATCAATCGGGAGTTATTACCAACAGAGAACATGTAAAGAAATCAATAAGAGTTTTTAAGGCTCTAAACAATTATTTATCTAAGTAAACACCACACATATAAGAATTGAATACATTTTCTTGATATGTATTAAAACTATACAAAATTTGATCAGCTTCCAATAAAATTCTTAAGCGAGACCATTCTTGTAACCAACAATATTAAATCAAAATAACAATTAAAAATAATAATTAAACCACAACTAAAAGAAAATTAATTAAAATTTTTAAAGTTATAAAGGAGAAACTTGCCTTTCATTGCAGATGCTAAATCCCCACCTAATCGAGTTCCAAGTTTAACAGCTTTTGAAAGTCATACTTTAGACGAATTTTCATTAAAGGTTTAGGAGAGAGTCAAAATGTTAAGCAATAGACTTACTTAGCTTGACACCTAACACTTATTCATTTCTGCAGGTGCCAAATTTTGTTTTTTTCCTCCAACAAGCATAGACCTAGTATTGATAATGTCTAGCAAGAAAACTAAGGTTTACAAAAGCCTTTTAATCCAAGATTACAATTATAAATTTCAATTTCCTAATTCAAAAAAGGAATGATTTCACATCCGACTAATGGTGAACAACTGGATCACAAGTAAACTAGGGTTTGACTTTTGTGAGGGTTTTAAACATCACTTTTCCCTTGTCGAAAAACTAGTCTTTCGGAGCAAGCAGACTGCTTGGTAGTATGCAAGACTAATGGTTGATAGTAGCGTGTTACAGAACTAACACCAGAAATGTCGGCCATGTAAAAAATACGAAAGCAAAGGATTTTGGCAACGCCATTTTCGATAGATTGCAAAGACACAAGGTTTTAGTGAAGGGTTTTACGTTCTGTGTTCTTCGCACAAGAGGCACAAGGTTTTAGCGATGGGATTACACTCTGGTTTCTTTGCACGA
This sequence comes from Pseudotsuga menziesii, assembly GCA_001517045.1. Classification (NCBI taxonomy): domain Eukaryota; kingdom Viridiplantae; phylum Streptophyta; class Pinopsida; order Pinales; family Pinaceae; genus Pseudotsuga; species Pseudotsuga menziesii. Next base: position 96,957 of record LPNX010036972.1, read on the forward strand.
GATACAGTTTCGATGAATATAGTTAGCTATCATTCAACATTCAACACCTACTTCCATAATGATCCAGTTCAGGTAAAAGAATCCTCTTTTCCTTTTTTATTTTTCTATTATATGTTAGGCATTCAAATCATATTACAAACAACTAATTCTGAATTGGGTTTTCACTGTACACAGAGTTGGACACGAAGGAATTGACTCGATGGTTAATCACATCAATTCGTAAGTCATTGTTTATCCTTTATGTTCTCTCCTAAGTCCACAGTCACAAAGGAAGATTCAAGGTTTTTAATTGCGGTCATTTCATCAATGTGATTCTATTGTGGTTACGCATTCAAGCTTGGCTCTGTTACTTGGATGTAGAAACCATCGCCACAAGGTACTCACTAGTCGGGATTTTAAATTCTAAAATACATTCTCCTTAATTTTGTAAATTAATACAGTTTAAATTTGTAAATTAATATCATTTCGGTTGTTAATAAACCATCTTCATGGATGTAGTTTATCATTGTTTCAAATTCTGGGTATTTCATCGAACTGGGTTTTATGTATTTTACTTGGCATGCACAAGGCTGAGGCTGTAGACCCTTGTAAGGGTTAAATAGTTTAAAAACTGGTAATTATAATTATTCGATATCATTCGTACCTCTATTTAGGTTTTGTTATTGGTGAATGTGTTTGGATTTAACTATGATTTTTTTTAAGCGATTACTTAGTTTGGTTAATAGTTTGTATTCAAACATGCATTTGTTAAAAGATCTCTTAGTTGAAATACCAGTTTGTTATTGACGGTTTCTTCAACGCATCGTAATCAGTTTTAGAAGGTTCAAAGATAATAAGATTAAAAGTGTTGTTCTATAATTAACCGATTTGGTCTACTAAACAGTTTGACTTAATGTACTGTTAATATGCACATATTTCATATCATGAGTAAAAAGATTCATTGAATTACCATTATTTCATTTCTGACAGTTGTAACTATACCACATGCTAAAGAAGAAATACAACAGTAATTAGAAAGGGAATTAATTTTCCAATATCAGAAATATGACTATTTTAATAAAGAATTAATTCTCAAGATACATCTATGTAAACTGAAAATTGAAGTGTTAACAACTATACACCAATGAGCTACAAGAACTTCGAAGCGCTCAAGATTGTTCTGTTCCATCCCCTTGGCCATGCTCTTAGATTTAGAATTGTTTTCCTGCAGCTTCAAGTTGCCACAAGTCTTAAAATTGAGTTATTTACTCCAAAATCTAGGATTTCTTATGCTCATTGTTTGTTCGAGCAGAGAGCATAAAATCTCATAGATGTTCTTTATAGTTCCTATGCATGCCCTGTTCTCTTTGCCTAGGAGTTTTTATAGAAAATAACTAACTTCCCTTAGTACCTGACCCCTTGTCTTCGTAAATAATGTTGAGGATTTGATAACTAATTTAAACCGAAGTTTATATCAATTAATTGTACAAATGTTAAAACTATCAATTTCATAATTATATTAATATAAAAATTAACTCACTTGTTCCATTATACGTAAATAAAAATAAAACAACAAAATGTAACGAGGAGTTATTACAATCCTTTTCTCCTAAAAATTTAGCGTCATTCTCAGTGCTTAATTAGTATTATTAAAGTCTTGAAATAAAGAAGGAAAATATTGTCTCATAATCTCTTCTCTTTCCCAAGTAGCTTCTTCTGTTGAATAATGTTTCCATTGTACTTTGACTTGTACAATAGTCTTCTTCCAAACATGAATATCGAGAATGCACATTGGTTCTGAGTAGAATCCTCCCTCTGGTTCCACCTGTACATTATCCCAATTAATAATATGAGATTGATCATCAACATATTTATTAATAAAGAAATATGGAAAATATCATGAATGCTTATATAAGGAGGTAAGGCCAACTGATGAGCTGTAGGTCCTATTCTAGCCAAAATTTCAAAAGGTCCCACATAGCTCAGTGCAAGTTTTGCATAAATCCCTATTCTTAACTTGTTTTTCTTTGGTTTTACCCCGAGGAACACATGCTCTCCTACTTTGCACTCTTTAGTTGTTCGCTTCTTATCTCCATAACTCTTCTATTTGTTCTCTGTCGCTTTTCAGTTTTGTTTCATATGTCATACCATTTCCTCCATTTGTGCTAGCATGTATGGCCCTAAATCCAACCTATCCTCCAAATTTCCCCAACTCAAGGGTACTTTACACCTCCTACCATACAACACCTCAAAATGACTCATTATTAGGGATGCTTGATAATTATTGTTATATGTGAAGTCCACCAAATGAATATAATCCTCCCATTTATCTGCTTATTCAGCAAATACATTCTTAACATGTCCACCATGACGTGATTCACCTGCTTAGTCTGTCCCTCTATTTGTGGATGATAGGCTGTACTGAAATTCAAATTTGTATCCATACCCTTAAATAGTGATGTCCAAAATCTTGACGTAAATTTGGTGTCACGATCCGTAATAACTATTTTCGGAATCCCATGTAAAATGAAGATCTCTTTCATAAATGTATCCACAATATTTAAAGCTTTATAAGTTGAATTTTTAATTATAAAATAGGATGATTTACTTAGTTTATCCACTACAACCATAATGTAATCATTTTGCTTCTTTGTTCTCTGTAACTCTGTAATAAAATCCATAGTTATAAATTTCCATTTCCATTCAGGAATGGGTATAGGCTACAATAATCTGGCTCGATGTTGATGAATAGATTTAACCTATTGACAAGTAAAACATCAAGCCACATATTCAACGGCTTCTCTCTTCATATTTTTCTAGTAAAAATATTTCTTTAAGGTTGTTATAAACTTTTGATATCCAGGGTGTCCTACGTATGGGTTATCATGCAACTCTCTGAAGATGATATGTTTTATATTATATTGATTGGGTACATAAATTTGATTTTTGAAACGTAGAAACCCTTCCGTATCAATCTGATACATTATTTCCTCAGTTCCAACAGTTCGATTACTACTTTTTTCCATCCAATTCTTATAATTCCCATCATTGTTTGATGATTTATTCAATTAAGTCTTAAATGCACGTTCATAATCACTAATTAGTATAGAATTCATCTCATGTTGTTGTTGTCTTAGTGCGTCTTCTATTATGTTTTCCTTCCCCTTTAGGTGTTTAATTTTGAAACATTTTCACTCAGGAATGAAATCAATCAGGCTTGATGAGAATACAATTCTTTTTTATCAAATAAATATGTTAACCCAATATTTTCGGTGAGTAATAGAAATTGTTTTCCTACTGGATAGTGTCGTCAGATCTTAAGGGCACGGAAAATAGTTGCTAACTCCATATCATGAACTACATAATTTTGTTCATGTTATTTTATCTTTCTAGATTCATAGAAAATGACATGACCTTCATGAGTTAATACTCCTCCCAAACCTTCTTTACTTGCATCAGTATATAATACAAAATGCTTAGTTGGATAAAAAAAAATTAATATTGGTGCTTTCGTGAATAAATATTTCAATTTATCAAATTTGTCTTGAGAATGTTGGCTCCAGATAAATCAAACACTTTTCTTTTGGAACGTTCTTATAGGATGAACCATTCTAGAATCAAATTCTATGAATCTACGAAAATATCCTGTTAACCCCATAAAGGATCTTATGTCATCTACATCCTTTGGTACAAGCCATGCCATTATTTCCTTGATTTTTGCTGGATCAACTACTATTCCATTTTCTGATATGACATGTCCTAAGTATTGTACCTCCCTTTTATAGAAGTCACATTTACTCAATTTCATATATATTTGTTGTTCCTTCAAAGTTTGCAAAACCTTTATAAATGTCCTTCATGTTCTGCATAATTTTTTGAATATACTAAAATATCATCAATAAATACTGGCAGAAATTTATCTAAGAATTTACTTACACATTATTCATCATGTTCATAAATGTCACAAGGGAATTCGTTAAACCAAACGACATCACCACAAATTTGTAGTGTCCATATCTTGTTCGAAAAGAATTTTTATGGAAATCTTCATCCTTAACATGTACCTGATGATATCTCGACCTAAGATCAATTTTTGAAAATATTTTTGCTCAACCGATCTGATCAAACATATCATCTATTCTTGGTAAAGGGTTCTTGTTTTCAACTGTCATCTTATTTAACTGTCAGTAATCTATACACATTCTAAAAGTTCCATCTTTCTTTTTAACAAATAAAATGGGTGCTCCTAAGGCGACATGCTAGGTCCAATATACCCTTTGTCAAGTAATTCCTGTAATTGCATCCTCAACTCCATCAATTCTTGAATACTCATACGATATGGAGCTCGTGATGCTGCTGCTGATCCTACCATAAGATCTATATTGAAATATAAATCTCGTTTAGGTGTTAATCCCAAGGAAATACCTCCTGAAATTCTCTTAAAATAGGAAATTGGTCCAACACTGTCTTTTACTTTTCAGGCTCCATTTCTATAATTTTGATGGCATAATGTTGACACCCTTTCCTAATACACTTTTTAAGTTGTACCGCTGATATTTTCTAGTAGATATAGGTCTATAAATTCCTTTCATCATATGATACTTACCTTCCTCATCCACAAAACCAAAAATTTTATGCAAGCAGTCTATAATGACATTATGAGATTCTAGCCAATCCATACCTATCAAAATATCATAGGATCCTAAAGGAAGTATATTTAGATTAACTGAGGTATCAATGTTATCTAGACCCACTCTACAGTCTTTAACTATCTTGGTAACCTTCCTTTTTACCCATGTTTCCAATTGTACCAGCCATGCACGTTTCTATTTTTTCGTAACAAGTTTACACTTTTCAACTATTTTTGGTGCAATATAACTTAAACTAGCTCCTAAATCAATAACTATAGATACATGTGTGCTCGATATTTTACCTTATACTTCCAACATGGTGGATTAATGATCCTCTTGTTGATCTTCCAAAGCAACATTAATTCTAGGTATATTTCTTGCTAGGTCATTGACAGTGGAAGCTTCTTGCAACATGCTTATGGGTTCCATCCTTATGTTAGGATTGTGTGGGAAATTCATGTATAACTGAGATACGTGGCATGCCCAACACTCAATTTCTTTTGAGGTATTATTCCATCCCCCACCGGAAGTTTCGATTACTTACCTTGATTTTGTTACTTGATCATTTTGTGTTGTAATTATTATCAATATTACTTCTTGTTCCTTTCCTAAAAGGAGAAGGTTTGAATCCCTTCCTACGTTGATCCATATTTTCATTTTCTTTTATTTTGTCTTTTTTTGCTCAATTCTGATCTTTGTTTGAACAAGTGATAACACAACTTACCCTTTCTTATTGGTTCATCCATGGAATTAGGCATATCAAACTCAATATTTTTCTTATATGCCAGAGATAAACAATTGATAAACCGGTATACCCTAGCTTTTTTGAGTACTTAGTTAACAGTTTTGATAAATTTGGTCAAACTTCAACATTTAGAGTTTACATATAGATTTTTTTTCTTTAAGGAAAACACCACAACTAAAAGTGTCTACATAATAGATTAATAAGCACACACACAAAAACATTGAGAACGTGTAAAGAAATCAATAAGAATTTTTAAGGCTCTAAACAATTATTTATCTAAGTAAACACCACACATATAAGAATTGAATACATTTTCTTGATATGTATTAAAACTATACAAAATTTGATCAGCTTCCAATAAAATTCTTAAGCGAGACCATTCTTGTAACCAACAATATTAAATCAAAATAATAATTAAACCACAACTAAAAGAAAATTAATTAAACATTTTAAAGTTATAAAGGCGAAACTTGCCTTTCATTGCAGATGCTAAATCCCCACCTAATCGAGTTCCAAGTTTAATAGCTTTTGAAAGTCATACTCTAGACGAATTTTCATTAAAGGTTTAGGAGAGAGTCAAAATGTTAAGCAATAGACTTACTTAGCTTGACACCTAACACTTATTCATTTCTGCAGGTGCCAAATTTTGTTTTTTTCCTCCAACAAGCATATACCTACTATTGATAATGTCTAGCAAGAAAACTAAGGTTTACAAAAGCCTTTTAATCCAAGATTACAATTATAAAGTTCAATTTCCTAATTCAAAAAAGGAATGATTTCACATCTGACTAATGGTGAACAACTGGATCACAAGTAAACTAGGCTTTGACTTTTGTTAGGGTTTTAAACATCACTTTTCCCTTGTCGAAAAACTAGTCTTTTGGAGCAAGCAGACTGCTTGGTAGTATGCAAGACTAATGTTTGATAGTAGCATGTTACAGAACTAACACCAGAAATGTCGGTCCTGTAAAAAATACGAAAGCAAAGGATTTTGGCAACGCCATTTTCGATAGATTGCAAAGACACAAGGTTTTAGTGAAGGGTTTTACGTTCTGTGTTCTTCGCACAAGAGGCACAAGGTTTTAGCGATGGGAGTACACTCTGGTTTCTTTGCACAAGATACAGTTTCGATGAATATAGTTAGCTATCATTCAACATTCAACCCCGACTTCCATAATGATCCAGTTCAGGTTAAAGAATCCTCTTTTCCTTTTTTATTTTTCTATTATATGTTAGGCATTCAAATCATATTACAAGCAACTAATTCTGAATTGGGTTTTCACTATACACAGAGTTGGACACGAAGGAATCGACTCGATGGTTAATCTCATCAATTCGTAAGTCATTGTTTATCCTTTATGTTCTCTCCTAACTCCACAGTCACAAAGGAAGATTCAAGGTTTTTAATTGCGGTCATTTCATCAATGTGATTCTATTGTGGTTACGCATTCGAGCTTGGCTCTGTTACTTGGATGTAGAAGCCATCGCCACAAGGTACTCACTAGTCAGGATTTTAAATTCTAAAATACATTCTCCTTAATTTTGTAAATTAATACAGTTTAAATTTGTAAATTAATATCATTTCGGTTGTTAATAAACCATCCTCATGGATGTAGTTTATCCTTGTTTCAAATTCTGGGTATTTCATCGAACTGGGTTTTATGTATTTTACTTGGAATGCACAAGGCTGAGGCTGTAGACCCTTGTAAGGGTTAAATAGTTTAAAAACTGGTAATTATAATTATTCGATATCATTCGTACCTCTATTTAGGTTTTGTTATTGGTGAATGTGTTTGGATTTAACTATGATTTATTTTAAGCGATTACTTAGTTTGGTTAATAGTTTCTATTCAAACATGCATATGGTGAGGCTGTAGACCCTTGTAAGGGTTAAATAGTTTAAAAACTGGTAATTAGAATTATTCGATATCATTCGTACCTCTATTTAGGTTTTGTTATTGGTGAATGTGTTTGGATTTAACTATGATTTATTTTAAGCGATTACTTAGTTTGGTTAATAGTTTGTATTCAAACATGCATATGCATTTGTTAAAAGATCTCTTAGTTGAAATACCAGTTTCTCATTGACGGTTTCTTCAACACATCGTAATCTGTTTTAGAAGGTTCGAAGATAATAAGATGAAAAGTGTTGTTCTATAATTAACCGATTTGATCTACTGAACAGTTTGACTTAATGTACTGTTAATGTACACATATTTCATATCATGAGTAAAAAGATTCATTGAATTACCATTATTTCATTTCTGACATTTGTAACTATACCACATGCTAAAGAAGAAATACAACAGTAATTAGAAAGGGAATTAAGTTTCCAATATCATAAATATGACTATAATAATAAAGAATTAATTCTCAAGATACATCTATGTAAACTGAAAATTGAAGTGTTAACAACTATACACCAACGAGCTACAAGAACTTCGAAGCGCTCGAGATTGTTCTCTTCCATCCCCTTGGCCAGGCTCTTAGATTTAGAACTGTTTTCCTGCAGCCTCAAGTTGCCACAAATCAGTAAATTGAGTTATTTACTCTAAAATCTAGGATTTCTTATGCTCATTGTCGGTTCGAGCACAGAGCATAAAATCTCATAGATGTTTTTTATAGTCCCTTTGCATGCCCTATTCTCTTTGCCTAGGAATTTTTATAGAAAATAACTAACTTCCCTTAGTACCTGACCACTTGTCTTGGTAAATAATGTTGAGGATTTGATAACTGTTTTAAACCCAAGTTTCTATCAATTAATTGTACAACTCTTAAAACTTTCAATTTCATAATTATATTAATATAAAAATAAAAATAAAACAACAAAATGTAACGAGTTATTACAATCCTTCCCTCCTAAAAACTTAGCGTCGTCCTCGGTGCTTAATCAGTGTTATTAAAGTCATGAAATAAAGAAGGAAAATTTTGTCTCATAATCTCTTCTGTTTCCCAAGTAGCTTCTTCTGTTGAATAATGTTTCCATTGTATTTTGACTTGTACAATAGTCTTCTTCCAAACATTAATATCGAGAATGCACATTGGTTTTGAGTAGAATCCTCCCTTTGGTTCCACCTGTACATTATCCCAATTAATAATATGAGATTGATCATCAACATATTTTTTAATAAAGAAATATGGAAAAAATCATGAATTTTTATATAAGGAGGTAAGGCCAACTGATGAGCTGTAGGTCCTATTCTAGCCAAAATTTCAAAAGGTCCCACATAGCTCGGTGCAAGTTTTGCATAAATCCCTATTCTTAACTTTTTTTTCTGTGGTTTTACCCTGAGGAACACATGCTCTCCTACTTTGCACTCTTTAGTTGTTCGCTTCTTGTCTGCATAACTCTTCTATATGTCCTGTGTTGCTTTTCAGTTTTGTTTCATATGTCATACCATTTCCTCCATTTTTGCTAGCATGTATGGTCCTAAATCCAACCTATCCTCCAAATTTCCCCAACTCAAGGGTACTTTGCACCTCCTACCATACAACACCTCAAAATGACTCATTATTAGGGATGCTTGATAATTATTGTTATATGTGAAGTCCACCAAATGAATATAATCCTCCCATTTACCTCCTTGATTCATCAAATACATTCTTAACATGTCCACCATGACGTGATTCACCTGCTTAGTCTGTCCATCTATTTGTGGATGATAGGCTGTACTGAAATTCAAATTTGTATCGATACCCTTAAATAGTGATGTCCAAAATCTTGAGGTAAATTTGGTGTCACGATCCGTAATAACTACTTTTGGAATCCCATGTAAAATGAAGATCTCTTTCATAAATGTATCCATAATATTTAAATATTTATAAGTTGAATTTTTAATTATAAATTGGGATGATTTACTTAGTTTATCCACTACAACCATAATGTAATCATTTTGCTTCTTTGTTCTCGGTAACTTTGTAATAAAATCCATAGTTATAAATTTCCATTTCCATTCAAGAATGGGTATAGGATGCAATAATTTGGTTGGATGCTGATGAATAGATTTAACCTATTGACAAGTAAAACATCAAGCCACATATTCAGCGGCTTCTCTCTTCATATTTTTCCAGTAAAAATATTTCTTTAAGGTTGTTATAAAATTTTGATATCCAGGGTATCCTACGTATGGGTTATCATGCAACTCTCTGAAGATGATATGTTTTATATTATATTGATTGGGTACAGAAATTTGATTTTTGAAACATAGAAACCATTCCGTATCAATCTGATACATTCTTTCCTCAGTTCCAACAGTTTGATCACTACTTTTTTCCATCCAATTCTTATAATTCCCATCATTGTTTGATGATTTATTCAATTAAGTCTTAATGCACATTCACAATCACAAATTAGTATAGAATGCATCTCATGGTGTTGTTGCCTTAGTGCGTCTGCTACTATGTTTTCCTTCCCCTTTAGGTGTTTAATTTTGAAACATTTTCACTCAGGAAGGAAATCAATCTTGCTTGATGAGAATGCAATTCTTTTTAATCAAATAAATATGTTAACTCAATATTTTCAGTGAGAAATAGAAATTTTTTTCCTACGAGATAGTGTCATCAGATCTTAAGGGCATGGAAAATAGCTGCTAACTCCATAACATGAACTACATAATTTTGTTCATGTTATTTTATCTTTCTAGATTCATAGAAAATGACATGACCTTCATGAGTTAATACTCCTCCCAAACCTTCTTTACTTGCATCAATATATAATACAAAATGCTTAGTTGGATAAAAAAAAATTAATATTGGTGCTTTTGTGAATAAATATTTCAATTTATCAAATTTGTCTTGAGAATGTTGCCTCAAGATAAATCAAACACTTTTCTTTTGCAACGTCGTATAGGATGAACTATTCTAGAAACAAATTCTATGAATCTACAGAAATATCTTGTTAACCCCATAAAGGATCTTATGTCATGTACATCCTTTGGTACAAGCCATGTCATTATTTCCTTGATTTTTGCTAGATGAACTACTATTCCCTTTTCTGATATGACATGTCCTAAGTATTGTACCTCCCTTTTATAGAAGTCACATTTACTCAATTTCACATACATTTGTTGTTCCTTCAAAGTTTGCAAAACCTTTATAAATGTCCTTCATGTTCTGCATAATTTTTTGAATATACTAAAATATCATCAATAAATACTGGCAGAAATTTATCCAAGAATTTACTTACACATTATTCATCATGTTCATAAATGTCACAAGGGAATTTGTTAAAACAAACGCCATCACCACAAATTTGTAGTGTCCATATCTTGTTCGAAAAGAATTTTTATGGAAATCTTCATCCTTAACCTGTACCTGATGATATCTCAACCTAAGATCAATTTTTGAAAATATTTTTGCTCAACTGATCTGATCAAACATATCACCTATTCTTGGTAAAGGGTTCTTGTTTTCAACTGTCATCTTATTTAACTGCCAATAATATATACACATTCTAAAAGTTCCATCTTTCTTTTTAACAAATAAAATGGGTGCTCCCTAAGGTGACATGCTAGGTCAAATATACCCTTTGTCAAGTAATTCCTGTAATTGCATCATTAACTCCGTCAATTCTTGAATACTCATATGGTATGGAGCTCGTGATGCTGTTACTGATCCTGGCATAATATCTATATTGAAATATAAATCTCGTTTAGGTGTTAATCCCAAGGAAATACCTCCTAAAATTCCCTTAAAATAGGAAATTGGTCCAACACTGTCTTTTACTTTTCAGGCTCCATTTCTATAATTTTGATGGCATAATGTTGACACCCTTTCCTAATACACTCTTTAAGTTGTCCCACTGATATTTTTATGGTAGATATAGGTCTATAAATTCCTTTCATCGTATGATACTTACCTTCCTCATCCACAAAACCAAAAATTTTATGCAAGCAGTCTATAATGACATTATGAGATTCTAGCCAATCCATACCTATCAAAATATCATAGGATCCTAAAGGAAGTATATTTAGATTAACTGAGGTATCAATGTTATCTAGACCCACTCTATAGTCTTTAACTATCTCGGTAACCTTCGTTTTTACCCATGTTTCCAATTGTACCAGCCATGCACTTTTTTGTTTTTTCATAACAAGTTTACACTTTTCAACTATTTTTGGTGCAATATAACTTAAACTAGCTCTTGAATCAATAAGTATAGATACATGTGTGCTTGAAATTTTACCTTCTACTTCCAACATGGTGGATTAATGATCCACTTGTTGATCTTCCAAAGCAACATTAATTCTAGGTATATTTCTTGCTAGGTCATTGACGGTGGAAGCTTCCTGCAACATGCTTATGGGTTCCATCCTTATGTTAGGATTGTGTGGGAAATTCATGTATAACTGAGATTCGTGGCATCCCCAAAGCTCAATTTCTTTTGAGGTATTATTCCATCCCCCACCAGAAGTTTCGATTACTTAACTTGATTTTGTTACTTGATCCCTTTGTGTTATAATTATTATCAATATTACTTCTTGTTCCTTTCCTAAAAGGAGAAGGTTTGAATCCCTTCCTACGTTAATCCATATTTTCAAAAAAAAAATATTTTGTCTTTTTTGCTCAATTCTGATCTTTCTTTGAACAAGTGATAACACAACTTATCCTTTCTTATTGGTTCATCCATGGTATTAGGCATATCAAACTCAATATTTTTCTTATATGGCAGAGGTAAACAATTGATAAACCGGTATACCCTAGCTTTTTCATCTTTTAAATAAGGTACATAGCATTGTAAATCCACAAACTTGATTACAAACTCTTCCATTGTTAACATTCCTAGTTGTAAATCATTGAATTATTTGGATTTTTCATCATAGTATCATTCTGACATATATTTATTTTCAAATAGTTTTTTAAAGAATTTCCAACTTAACTCTTTACTGTGTATGTTATTTACACTTTTCGCCTCTTGCCACCACATGGAAACTTTTCCACTCAGCTGAAATATTGTTAAGCATGCCCTCAAATTATCATCATATCTATATACTTTAAAATATCATTTGATATTGAGTTACCAATCTTCAACCGCTTCCTCAGACTCTCCATCAAACATTGGGGGCCTTAACTTTTTAAATTCTCCTTGCAACTCCATAGGTTTTTATTTTTCCTTCCTGGGTTTTGTATCATTATATTTATTTAAGTATTGTGTGATTAAAGAAATCTTATCTCTAGTTTCCTCACCACTTCAACTTTGTACTACTCGTTTTCTTTTCTTTCCAGTACTGCAAGAATTTTGGCCTTTCCTTGTGTGGATATATCAAACCTTTTAGGATTACTTCATTTATCTCTTCTTGATCCTATTTGGAATTCATTAGATTAATATTATATTTCTTAAGGATTTCCAAGTCTTCCTTCAAACTCCTCATCATTTCCAACTGCAGATTTGTGTTTCGTTTTTCTCTAAGTTATACCTAGAGGATTGCATTCTCTAATGTTGGCATAGCTTCAAATACTGCTTCTTCTTCTATAATTTGTCTGAGTTCTACCATAGCTAGGCCTGCGTTTAACAATATTTATCCATTTTTTATTTATACTTATTTATATTCAAAATATTTAGTCATATTATATTGTTGATTTAATTGTAACTTCAGAATGTATTCACTTGTATTTATTATGTATTGTACCCCGATGTTTATTCTAGGAAGTGTTTGTAATGTAATTGAGTCATGTCGTGCCTTGATGTTTTGATCGGGAGTTTCTATAATGTAAACAAGTCATGTCAAGTCATTGTGGTTAACCCTCCTATTTGTCAATGGTTAAATTCCCCGCAGTTGTAGGGCCCTAGGGTTATTAGACTATCCTAGAGACATAGACCCCAGGTGAGTTATTGTAAGTCGAAGCAATAGTCCCCACTGTTGTGTTAAGGATAACCATGCTTGTTGGTCAGAAGAGGAAAAGTCCCCACAAGTTGTGGGGCACTAGGGTTATTAGACACTCCTAGAAATGTCGACTCTAGTAAGTAATTTTTAACTGAGACTCACATGTTGGAGTGGGCTTCAAGTGAACGAAAGAATATAAATAGAGAGTGAGCCTCTCTATTTATCACACACACACTCACTCATTGGGGCGCCTGAGTGAGAGAGAAGTTGCTAGGACAAGAGAGAGACTACTACTGTCGGGAGATCATCTTTATGTTTTCAAGTTTTACTTTTGGTGCTGATTATATCTCTGAGGAAGTTGCAGTGTTTTCTCCTTTATAGTTTCCCCAAGGAAAATTCTTTGTGTCTCTTGTCTCTTGTGTTTATGGTTGTGCATGTTATGGTGTCTCTGTCCTAAGATCATAATGATAGCTTGAATGATAAAAATATAACATGGTATTAGAGAGAACCTAAGAAGAAGACATTGTGTAGCTATAGAATCTAGGGCTTCTTACTTTTTGGTTCTCTCTCCACAATCCATGAGAAAAAGTATGCTAGGATGACTCTTGATTGAATGACGCATCTTTCTGTCGAAGCGGAATTCGATTCTGAACATTTTCATTTTTTGGTGTGGGAAATTAGGGCTTCTTACAGAAGAGAAATTTTTGAGTGATCCCATAATAGGATTGATATTCTTATAAAAATCAAAGTTTAGAGACCTGGGTCGAGATTTTTGGTTGGGTGTAACTCTAGGAAAGTCAAACCCTAGTTTGACCCGAGCTCGAAAAACCCTAAAATACTAAAACTGATATGTTTTGGTAGATTCACTATATCTCAGGATTCGAGAAGGATCGGGAGTTGAAACTTTCACATGACAAAGATAAAATCCTGATTTACACTGGGTCCAAAATTCATCCTCATATTCACTATGTTTTGGGGGATATGATCCCTCCAAGTAAGGGTTCCAGCCTCTTCCAGGATTCATCCCTAAACAAGACAATTGGGGAGAATTTCTATATCCTGGGATACAAAGGTCCAAATTAAATTTATGAAGATGTTCCAGAAAGATCATGGACTTTAATTTCTTTGATATGAGTTTCAGACCTAGAAGATGAAACAGTGACACATGTCAGTCCGTACAATTGCATTGTTCTGAACAGTTCTTTAATAGGTCACCTTGGGAAAACAATCATAAGTCCCAATTGCTGAAACCAATTCTGATAAAAACCTATGGTCTTGGAACAGGGATAGGCGAGGCTACCTCAAGATGAAGTTTTAGACAAATAGGAGTAGTAATTTCAGGGATATTGCAGAAACTATATCAGACATTTATGTAGAAGAAATTGGAAAACTAGGGCTTCCTATTCCGGGAGCTTCCCTCCACTGTTTTTAGAAAAGGAGTACATTGGACAACTCACCTTGAAGAGATATATCTTTCTGTCCAATCAGATCTGAGAGATTCCAAGTTTTGAAAATTAGGGTTTCTCTAACAAACCCTAGATCAACTAGCTCTAGAACCAAGACGAACACATCAAATTGGTAAGATCTAATCTTTTGCTATTTTCATTTGAGGTTCTCATTTCAAAGTGATCTATCACATCAGCTTGATGATAAGCTTGGTAAAGTTGACAACTTCCAATCATGGAATTATATGATCTCTCTAAAGAAAATGAATTGGACACCTACATGAGTAGAGAGGTTCTAGTTCCATAGGGAGATGAGGCTCAAATCCTTACATAAGAAGAACTTGGTCAAGGCCAAGAAGATCATTGTTGATTCAATCACAGATCAACTTGTACCATAAGTGTCTTCCCTAAAGACACCGAAGATGTTTTATTCCTTAACCAAGCTATTTGAAGGGAAGAACATAAATTAGAATATGACCTTAAGAAACTAGTTGAATAATTTCAATATCTATAATGAAGAGACCATACAGTCATACTTTACAAGGGTCTCTCAAATCAAAGAACAACTTGAAGCGGTAGAAGAAGAAATGGAGAATGCAGAAGTTGTGATAACCACCTTGAATGACCTCCCATGATCATGGGATTCATTCATTCAAGGAATCTGTGCTAGAAGGAAGTGATTACTTTCAGAAAGATTCCGGGAAGAGCTCACACAAGAAGATGCTCAACTCATAGTAAGAGAAAAGAAGATGGGAAGATCAAGCTCTCACCATCCAAAGAAGATCCCTCAAGAAATGAGGAATATGAAGAACTCAACTCTTGAAGAACCTCTTATCCATCTTAGCATTTGGATAAGAAACGATGCTACTATGAATGAAGAAGATGATGAAGCTGAAGGCTAAAGAAGGAGTCTACCCATGAAACAAATAAAGATAAGTATTCAATTGTCATTTCATGATATTGTTTTGTTATGCATTTGTTTATATTCAATTGATGTATTATGCATGATAGAATGTTTTCATTAATGATAGTATTCTACTAATATGCATGTGATGGGTAAGTAGCTCATGGTGCTATACAACTCTTCATTGCTACTTATCCAGAATGAAACCTCTTTGCTGACATATTGGATTAGTGCACAATCTCAATGTTGTCCTGGTAGAGATGGAAGGCATCTAGAAAAGTTTCTGTGAGATATGGATAAATGATGTATTGGCTAAAATAGTTGCATGATCATATATTTATGCAAAATAATTTTTCATTATGAATATACCTTATGAAATGTTTCTAACCATACAACTAATGCAGTTGACTTGTAGGAAAGACCGCATACATAATCACCTACAAGCAAAGAAGAATGAGACTTGTTCCGAAGAACAAGTGATGATAGTTCAAAGATGAAGAATAATATGACGAATGCAGTGACATCATTGATGCAAAACCTTCCAGCCATCAAGAAGTAACCAAGAAAAAAGTGAAGACCAGTTAAGAAGAATGATGTCTAGGATGCAGTATCGATACATGAAGGGAAGTTTTGTAGCTCCATAATGCAATAGATGGAAACATCATGGGATACAAGGAAATATTTGAAGCATGAGGCTTCTTACGAAAAGAAGGCATAGACTACAAAGAGACATTTGTAGCCAGTGGGAGTTGAGACACATGACAGGAAGAATCATGTGTGCAAATAAAAGAAGGCCTTGTACGAGCTCACAAGACACCCATGTGATAACACATACATGAGGATCTTGATGAAGATCTGAACCTTTGTTACAAGGTTGATAAAGGATGACAAGCTCACAGATGGGTGCGAAAAGAACACTTTCAAAGATAGAGGATATTGGTATCCAGAGACCCTAGATGGATACATAGAATATTAGTAGCAGAGGAAGCTACTTGTCACTCCAGTACAGAATGTTTCAGTGCATAGAGTATGGAAGATAGAGGGAGTATGATGCTTCAGAGGGAGTGACTGCAGAAGATCTTGAGGTTCGACATGGTATGACAAGATGGATAGATTACTGATGAATCTAGGCTTTATTGAGAGTAAAGTGGATTCCAACCTTTGCTTCAAGGTTGAAGGCGGAAGACCAGTGATGTAACACCCTGGTTTTGACCCCATTGCATTAGATGTATATGGTGTATATATTGTAAATGAATCGTGGTGTGGAGCTAAAGGCCAAGGCCCCACCATTGATTGGTTATGCTATGTTTCAGGTTGAAATTGTCACCGATGGTGTATCGGGGCATGGGGCATAGATATTAAGTCTTGTCATCATGTACATATGCATATTTAATTAAAATGAACCCGACCAACTACACTTGCGGCAACTAAATTGAGAAGGGGCATGATTTTCACAAGGATAAGGGTGGGGAAATTGTCAAACCTTGGCTAAGGAGGGAAAAACCCATGTGCCATCTTTCTTTGTTTACCCAACCACCTCCATTAAGAATTGCTAGTGGTGGTTGAGGCAGTTATTGTTTTTGGGAGTGGGGTGGCGGGACTGTCAATCCTCACCCACACACACACTCCACCATTGTTGGCTTCATGAGGGAAAAGAAACCGCTACCATCTCTCTCGGGGATATACCACTCTTCTTCCACGACAGTGCGGAACCGCTCATGCCCTTCATTCATCCACTTCACCGCATGTTATCTCCACAGTCCGCTCATCCTCACGCGGAAGCCATTGCGTATCGTTTTGTTCATCCTCACGCATAGGCAGTTATTCTACTGGATCCCACGCAGCCAGGAGGGGAGCCGCTTATCAGTGGTCATTCACGTTTTTCCCCAGAGTGGAATCAGGTATGTTTTTCCTTTGTGTTTTGGGGTCGGGTGCAAGCCTCACTCACGCACAGGCTGAGAGTATCTAATTTCGCCCCCAGTGAGGGACTCTGTAAGTATTCTCCATTTTCTTAATTGTCCAGGACAGACTGTTGTCTGCCATATGTGGTGATTGTGTATGCTGATACGTTCCTTGTTGGGAATGTCGCTTTCCCATATCATGAGTTGTGTTTGTTGTTACATTTGGGGACTGTTGTAATTCACTTGGGAGTCGTTTTGGCCATGATAGGGCCAAGAACGACTCAGGAATCATTTTCCCCTGTTAAGCTGTAACAACTGGTTGTTTGCATGTGTGAAATGGTTGGTCTTCGGACTGTGTAGGGAGCAGGGATGGGGGCTAGTTTCCTTGATAAACCTGGTGTGTTGGAAACCACATAGACAGAGCTAGAGGGCTGGATTTCTTCTCCATAACCCCTGAATAGCACTGGAAGGGAATGCAGGGCCTGAGGGACTGTGTAGCAGAGAAGGGACTGATTCCTTGTGTTGGGTGTGTCTGGGTGTTTTAGAAGCCAGGCTAGTTCTGGTGGAGGTGTTCTTGGCTCTGCAATGAGCTCACCAGCTTAGCATTTAGCCTTTCCCAACTCCTTGATGGCTTGATAAACCCAACTGTGTTGGCTTGGCTATGTTTTGTGTACCTTGGCTATGTGTCAGCCTGCTAGTTCCCTTATTCCTTGGAGAATCATGCCTAGCTCGGGGGTGGAAGCACTGCTAAGAGATTAAGGAACACGCTGGCCTATGGTTGGGTGGAATGTTGTAGTGACGTAGCTGGTTGCAGATCGAGTTCTTCATAAGATAAGTGCTCTTGTCCATTTCTACCTCCGCAACTATATTTCCTGTTAATGATTATGATGGACATGTTGAATGAATGCTTGTATGAATGGATGATGTTTCCGCTGTGTCTGATAGATTTATTGGGGGATCCAGACAAGTCACAGGTCTATCTAGACGAGGGGAGGTGGTGAACCTTCATTCTCGATGTGGGCCAGGCAGTGGGATTACTATCGATGAGTACGTAGATGTGTACTGCTACCCAGATAATGAGAAGGTGGGAAGTCAAGTCCCCACCAATGCTATACAGGTGCTGGGCCTAAAGGCCATACTACTGACGCTGGGTAGGATAGCAGGCTTAGCCTCACTCCATCAGGCCTCGCGGCCACTGATGTTCTATGCGGTGGAGTGTATGATACCGACCATATACGACTGGAGTACTGCACTATTGAGCAACATGAAACACCAGCTCAGTGAGTGTAAGGCAGGAAGGATACAGAACTTTGGGTTCAGCAGCATTTTGAGCACGTTTTTCTTCGAGCGTGTTCCAGGATTGAGCCCTAGAGTGGACGTTCCTCTCCACGGGGTTCAAGATCCGACCCAATGGCATTGGGAAGATGCTATGCGCAGACTGGGGGGTGGTAGGGTGGCCAACCCATATCCAGCTGACTTCTTTCCATGGTGGCGAAGATAGATTGTTGCCATAGATGACTACCCCTATGGAGGGATAGATTTCCAAGGGGATCCGGACATGCCATTTCCACCAGGATTGGCATATGGAGAGATAGGTACCGAATCTCGACTCTCACTCTTTTTTTGTTAAAAGTTTTTTGAGTTATTTAATTTTTTTGTATTTTCTTTGATTATGTGGAATCAAAAAGACATGTTTTGGCGTGACAACACATAATGACATCTACTATTCATGTGCAGATGTGGGACCATGGCGACTAGAGGGATTCCCACGTCATAGACAGAGGGGAAGAAGGGATGACATCACAGGTGTGGATGCGGAGCGAAAACTCCAGAGCATTCATACCAACTTCGTGCGACTGACTCATAGAGTTCCCATGGTGCAAATCGAGGACTTTCCTGAGGCCATGCAACGACAGGTGGTGGGCGTGCCACACGCATGGGTGCATTTATTCTAGTGGCTAGCGAGAGCCGTAGTGACATATCATGATCACAACCCTCCTCCTCCACAGGATTAGATACCTGGGAGTGTATATGTTTTGTACGACCGTGTATTATATGATGGAAGCTTTGAAAGCTCCACTTTTGTATATGACACTATGTATTACCACATTTTTGATATATATAAAAAGTTTTATGGTGATCGGTTTATTTATTTACATGTGTAAAAATGTTTGCAATTAATTTATTATGAATGAAACAAATGCCAATCTAATACGTAGTGAGCATATGAGTCAGCAACTTGATTATCATTTCTTGGAATGTGTATATATGTGATACTGTCAAATTTCCGTTCTAATAATCTCACACGTAAGAATATTCTCAATAATGTCGGATCTCTAACATGGTACAAACCATTGAGCTGTGACACTACTAACTCTGAATCAAGACGTACCTCAAGAGAGAGAATGCCATGTGAAATGGCATCCCATAGAATCTTGATAACGATGCTATATTCAGAAACATTGTTGGAAGATGGTCGTAGACATACACCTCCTGAAGACAGTAACTGAACCATAGGAGTATAAATCACCCAAGTAGCAGAGGCTGAGTGCTGAGTGTGATGGCTTGCACCATCTGTGAATCCTATGTAGGTGGAAGATTCCATTGAGATCTGCCAAAAGAAATGAAAACTAATCACAGACCCGATCACGATAAGAAAAAGACCTAACTATGCAAAGCTGTACACTAATATACAACAAGCAGCCTTGGCTAAAGATCATGCATAGTATTTTTTGAGATAGATCCCATTTCTAGGCTCCGCCAAAGTTGTGCCTTCATAATCGACTAACTCATAGGCACCCTTCTCTAAGACACGCTTGACCATGTAAGGACCACACCACATAGGATTAAATTTCCCTGCCCCCCAAGGGTTCTTTCGATTGATCCCACAAAAGGACCAAGTCTCCTTCACTAAACACTCTTGGACGGACAGACTTGTCATATTGGACCTTAACGTGACGTTTATTAACCTCTAGAGCCACCAAGGTATCTCGACGCTGCTCATCAAGTTGCTCGAGGTGGACCAAACGCTCCTCCAAAGGTGAAGTGTCTGGTAAGAGTTCCACAGCTAGCTTCAACGAAGGAATCTCGCATTCAACCGGCAATATTGACTCCACTCCATGCACAAGCTGATATGGAGAAAAACCAGTGGCAGTCCTAACTGCAGTTCGATATGCCCATAAAGCAGGGTATAACATAATATGCTAATTCGTCTTGCTCTTTGCGATGGTTCATTGGAGAATGGACTTAAGTGATTTATTCACTGCTTCAACCTATCCATTCGCTTGGGGGTAGTAAGAAGAGGAGTGCTCTTGCTTATACCCTAACTTGGACGCCAACTCTTCCATCATACGGTTCTGAAAGTGCAAGCCATGGTCAGTGACAAGCTCTTTCGAAATCTCGAACTGAGTAATGATTTGGTTGAATACGAAGTGAGTGGCTGTCTCACCATCGGATTTTACTGTAGGCATTTCCTCAGCCCATTTCATGAAATAATCCACAGCCACTATAAT
Source organism: Pseudotsuga menziesii (assembly GCA_001517045.1). Lineage (NCBI taxonomy): Eukaryota > Viridiplantae > Streptophyta > Pinopsida > Pinales > Pinaceae > Pseudotsuga > Pseudotsuga menziesii. The sequence continues at coordinate 117,897 of LPNX010036972.1, forward strand.
ATGATGGTGCCCCCCAGCCGAAGCTGGGTTGCAATCCATAAAATCGAGCCCCCACTTAGTGAAGGGACCGGCAGAGATAATGGGATGTAACGGGGTAGGCTTCGAGTGCATATTTTGTGCGAACACCTAGAAAGGGTGGCACCTCTTGACAGCATCAACACAATCTTTAAAGATCGATGGCCAGAAATAACCTGCTCTCAAAATATTTTGAGCTGTAGAAAGCTCAGATAAATGACCACCACATGCCCCTCCGTGGCAATCATTCAGCACAACCTCAGCCTCCTCATGATTTAAACAACGTCATAAAATGGAATCTACCCCACGGAGGTACAAAGTATTGTCCACTATAAGGTAGTTCTTAGAGACGTGATGTAATCGTCATCATTCATCTCGCGAGAGGTGAGTAGGGGTCCTTTGTGTTTGCAGATATACTATGATATCTTGATACCATGGGTCAGAAGTTGAGATTAAGAATATGTGTTCATCGACAAACGTATCTTCACAAACCAACTCCTTAGCCTCGCTCGGGAAATCCGATATAATCTATGCAAAAATTAACGACTTCTTCGACTTTGTTGAAACAAATGCGAGATCAAATTCTTGCAGAATGACAATCCATTTATTATACTTTCCCCCAATCATCCTTCGTGTGAGGACGAACTGAAACAGATTGACATGGGCCACAACCAAGGTCTGGCGAAGGAGAATATAATGTCTCAAACGCTGAACCACATGTACGGTCGCTAAAGCAAGCTTCTCGACATGAGAATAACGAATCTCTGTGTCAATAAGTTTTCGGCTCAGATAATATATGACATGCTCTTGGAGCTCCTCATCCTCCTGAACCAACACCATACCAATCGTCTCTAAAGACATGATCACATATAATAGGAAATCATGACTATAATCCGGAGGACTAATCACCGGGGCCGATGCTAGGGCTCACTTAAGTGCATCAAAGGACTCTTGGGCTCACTCATCCCATTCAAAGGGAGTATCCTTCTTCAAGAGATGCATGAAGCCTCTAGTCAAATTGGCAAAGTTGACCACAAATATTTGTAAGAAGTTTGCCATACCTTGCAAACACTGAAGATGATGAATGTTCTTCGGGGGAGACAACTTAAGTATTGCCTCAACCTTTAAGGGATCGACTCTTATGCCCTCCTTTGAAACAATGAATCCTAGTAAACAACCTGACTTCACATAAAAGATGCACTTATGAGGATTTAATCGAACTGAATAGTGCCGGCATCTTTCGAAGACCAATCTCAAGTGATAGGAATGACGCATTCTAATACGAGAATGAGCAGCGAGGTCATCCAAAAATACTTCAATAATAGACTTGAGATCGTGGAAAATCAAGGTCATCGCCTGCTGAAATGTAGCTTCGGCATTTTTAAGGCCGAAAGGAATTTTTTGATATGCAAACATTCCCCAAGGACAAATAAATGCAGTCTTGTGTTGGTCCTCAGGTTTAATCTGGATCTGATTATACCCAGAAAAGCCGTCCATGAAGGAGAACACCTCGCTACCCGCACACTCATCCAAAATCTGATCTATAAATGGTGTGGGGAAGTTATCCTTAGGACAAGCACGATTCAAATCACGGAAATCAGTGCATATTCGGATCACTCCCTGCTTCTTATCCACCAGAACAGGGTTTGAAACCCACTTCGTCAAGGGAACGGGATAGATGAAACCAGATTTCAATAGCTTCTCTCTCTCTACCTTAATGGCGGGTGCTTTCCTAGGATTCACGCCGCATAAACATTGTTTAACAGGCTTAGCATTGGGGTAAGTCTTAATCTCATGTTCGACAATTTGAGGGTCATTACCTTGCATCTCATCATAAGACCAAGAAAAAACATCACGGAATTCCTTAAATAGCTCAGTATATTCGCGAATCTGAACATGGGAACATTCCACCCCAATATAGACATTCTCAATGGTGCCAGGATTTCGAGAGATGTTGATAGAAATTGTGGAAGATATGTTCGCCATGTTTCCATCAGCCATCTGACCAGGAGAGCTTAATGGAACCATGGAACTACCAACTCTCTGACTAAGAATCTCCCTATAATCCTCATGGTCCAAAAATTCAAGCGGTGGAAGGAAATACGATCTATAATGAAGTTCCTGCCATGGCGGCTCAACGCCCGACATAGCCTCGATGATCACTTCATCTGAAGGGAAAACTGTAGCAAGGAAGTCATGGGCATGAGAAGACTGTACTGCCAATGCCGGTATCACATAGGGGTCTTCCTCTTCCATCCACAAAGAGGAAGAACAAGGCTCTGCAACATTCTTAAGATTCGCTTGATAAGCTATCATGGCTGCAGGAAGCAGCACGTTGGTCTTGACAGGCTCACTTGAAATACTTAGTGTAGGAAGAATCCAAGGATCTTCCATATGAGTCGTGCGAAAAGACACCGAGGTCATAGAAGTAGAAGCCTTATCGGAACAAGATCCTATCATGAGGACCGGTGCAGGACAACTAAAGCTTCCCATGAGGGATGGATACATGCCTACACCCACACTCCTAGTTGACGGCTGAGAGTGTTCAACGATCGGGACCGAAGCTCCCGAAGATGCAGTAATAGGGGAATTCTTGAATGTCATTTGATCAATCGTTACAATCTTCCCGTTATGTGGAAAGCATACAACGCGGAACAAGAAAGAAGAAACGGCTTGCATCCTATACATCCAGTTCCTACCCAGCAAGAGATTGTAGTCGAGGGGCGCATCAACCACCTCAACCTCTATTGCAATGGTCTTCCCCCCCAAATGAACTTCAAGGGACGGAAGGATGCCATGTGGCCTAAAAAATCTCCCATCAAAAGTAGTTAACATAGTCATTGATTTCTACAACTCAGGAGAACCAATACCCTTCCAACAGGACAAAGACATCACAGATGCAGCAACGCCCTCGTCAATCACAGTGCACTTGACGATCATATTAAGACATTCTACGTGTACCAAAAGCGACACATAGTAGGGTAAGCGAGGATGATGTCCTATGGTTTCAAATTTGATCACTAAGGAAGAATCATCACTGTTCACACCAAGAGCATAAAGAAAAGCCTTCCTTTGCGAAGGACAACTCTGAAGCACTTCCAATGCAAACATTGCACAAGGAGTATGGCCCAAATCCTCGACAACTGAATAATTCTAGGCGGCTTGGGAATTTGGATTATGCCCCGAGTGCTTAAGTACCCCCTTAGGAATGTGAGGTGCAACCTCAGGTTTATCCGTAGGTTTCTCAATGTGCAAAGGGGTTCCTGGTGGATCAGGTTCTTTTCGTGGGCTGGGTTGTGACGATCCATAATCTTTCGTACGAGTCACAAAATTGGCAGCACGGACCATGTTAATGCACCCACGAGCACTAGTCTCTGGTGGATCATTCTCACTAGATTGCTCTTGGGACTTCGAGTTCATATTCTGGTTATGCAGTAAAGGGTTCATTAGCACAGCTGGGCCTTGTGCTAAGAGTCTCAAAGCTTCATCAATTCGAGGGAACAAGTAAATGAGGTGATCATCCTTACATAGCTTGCAAGGGAACTGAACCTTACGTTTCGCTTGCTTGTCCCTGCCAGCATTCTGACTGTTCTTGTAATTATTGGTAGCATTCTCATTCCTATTCCCACCCTTTCGATTATTATTCTTACCCTTTCTTCTATTCCGTTCGGGCTGCTGTTTACCCTTCTGGTTCGACGATTGCACAGAAAGTACATTCGCCATTTGGGCGGGTTGAGACGAAGTGGTAGATTGTCCCGAAGCATACTGGTTGAGCGACAATTGACTAACTTGTTTTGCAACCGAATTTACAGGTTTCGCACTTGCACAACCCACAATGCCATCGGCATGTGGTCCAGGTTTGACCTTGGGATCGAAACTGGAATGAGGAGCGTTGGGAATAATCTCATACAACAAACCGAACTGAGCATAAATCAAGTCCAGTTCCTGTTCCCTAAAGATTGCGTGTTCCTCATTCTGCACTCCGGATGTAGAAACATCCTTGGCGATATATGGTAATAAAGACTTGAGAAAGCACTCGAGAAGGAACTCCAGAGGTATAAAAGATTTAATTAATCTTTTCAATCTATGCCACTCCTGAATATGATCAGAAATATGGGTGGCTTTATCTTGCCGAAATGTCGACAAGAGTTCAGTACCAACGTCATAGCGCACTTGTAGCTGGAAGTGATTAAGAAAAGTCATCGCAAGATCATCGAACAAGGTAAAAGCTCCCTTTGGTAACTCTATATACCATTTCGCAGCAGGCCCCGTGAGGGTGCGTTGAAATAGTTGCAAGCGGACTGAGTCCTGAAGTAACGAATTCGAAGAGTACCAAAGGTGAAACGTGGTAACGTGTTCTCTTGGATCCTCTCTCGGTTTGCCTTTGAACTTAGGTATGTTTGAAGGAAGCTTGGTAGGGACAGCCGGCCAAGCCGGGTCATGAGATACGGGATTGTTCGTAAGTCTCGATAAGTTAGGAAGGTTAATCGTCGCGAGGAAAGGGAGTCTAGGATGATGAGGTCGATGGACCGCTCCCTGGTTCACATAGGTTTGAGCACCACCATGGCCTTGGCCATAGTGTCCTCCTCCTGTCTTACCCATATAGGGTGACGTGGAAGTACCATAGTAAGTTGGACCTTGACTAGTAGGAGCTACAAAGCCGTAATTAGGAGAGTAAGCAGGTTGTTGATACCCGCCTCAGTAAGGTGAAGAAACTTGTCCATACTACGTCTCGTAATAAGGTCCATAGGTCATTACATGCGATGTCCCATGGGACACTCCGTAGGTAGGAATGCAAGCTCAGGAAGGGGGAACATACATACCGGAAGTAGGTATATACACCCTGGACATAACAAGCTGACCACTATAAGTGTGAATATAGCCTCCCGAAGCAGCGGGTGGTATATGTACTTGAGACACAATCGGTCTAGTAACCGCAGTATGGACCTGACTCGTAGCCATATATCGGCTCGAATGACCACGTGAATAAGGTGGAGGATGGACATTTGAAGAAATCGAAATCGAGGATGAAGGAATTTGAGTAATAAGATATGTATTACCTCCTATCGTCACATGTCTCGGACCTGGTATCCTAATCGGATCGCTAACCCTAGACCTAGGAGGGAGATGAGATGTAGCTTCCACCACTGGGAAGAAAGGTACAATGTGACTAGTACTCCCAAACCTCTTCGTAAGGTAAGGAATGGGATTGCCCCTAGGCATAGTGCTAGGATCGAAGTTGGATTCGACATGAAATGTCAAATCATGCATAGAAAAACCAGTCGTAGCATAACTACTGTAGCTAGTACTGGCAGGTCCAAGGTAAGTCTCGACATCTTTCGGCATTCCATATTAGTAATGTGTCAACGGGGAATCAGCCCTAGGGTGAGTAGGTCTATCGTGCAAAGATCCTATCTGGGAAATCACAGGACCGAACTCAGCTAGGTCAGGTGAAGGATCGTATGTAGGAGTACATTCCCCATCGTTAATACGAATGGGAGGAGGTGGCTCAGGAATAGTCTCTGAATGATCCTCCATGGTGTGTGAATCAGTGTGTGACATAGTTCACGTGGACTGTCTAGGTCTCTCTCCCAAAGGAGGAGGAGAAGTAGAAGGCAGAAGTCCTGCTAACCGATGAGAACGACGCGAAACTGCACTCGAATCCACAATGACTCAAAACAAAAATAGCAAAGACTCTCTATTTACGTAAACCCTAGGCCAACTAGCGTGCACAGAGCAATCACTAATAAAATCTAAAGCCAAATGCAAGCAAACAAGGGTTGGATAAGTGAGCTCCTGAATGAAGCAGGTATGTCCCACCTAGGAGAGGCTTGAGACTCCCATACACAACAAGCGAAGGTACGTAACCAATTATTGTGGCCCTCAGCTTCAACGCGTAAAGCGACTGTGCTGTCCGACCCCAACCTGGCCGGGACACTTGCAGAATAACCTCTACAAGTACCCCTCGATATCCTAGGTAAGGTCACTAAGGTCACCTCAATATAATAAAATCTCAGGCGGACAATCGCAGATAGGATTAACCGTATGGGCAGGGTAGCAAAGCACGAAACTCTCGAAAGAGCCCTCAGATATCAATACAATCCTGAAAATATCTCTGGTGCTACTTAGTTATGACTAGGGGTCATCCCAATCGATAACCGCTCACACTGCCTCGTGCTTAACTCCCGTTTGAGAGGAGGATCCTGAGAACGATGGTTAAATCAAGGATTTCACACACTTCCTGGACATACACGTAAATGTTGTTGTTTAGTGATCTTGGAGAATTGACTTACAATGAACTATTCCAAGATCCTAAAACCTAATCTTGTTGGTGCACCCTAGAAAAGAAAAGAGTGTAATTCATTTTAATTAGCGTTGATTTTAGTTGGTTTTATTACTCAAAAATAGGATATGGTCGTGCAACTAGTGGTGTTATGACGCAACATGAAGTAAAATGCACACCATAACAATCAATGCAAATGCATTGTGTCCATGTAAACAGGGTATGCTCCTACATGAAATGCACAATTCTTCTTCAAATGATGAATGCAAATTTTTCCTATATGAAGTCCTAACTAGTACTCCAAAGCAAATCTAGATCTAGTGCAAGTACAATGCAAAGTGCAAAATGCAATGCATTATGATAAGCAAATGTTTTTGGATTTTTTGAAAATATAAGAGATGCAAAAAGCAAAAGAATGATTCTACCACCCCCAGACTCTGCAAGAAAACATAAACAACATCCAAGAAAAGCACTAAGGTAAAAGAACTCTAATGCACTAATCTCAAACAAAAAATCGAAAACTCCATGACAAGAACTTTCCTATAAAAAAAAATTTAGGCTAAAAAAAACATTTTCAGTAAGAAACAGAGGTCAAAACAGACTCAGGCAGTGCCAAAGGAGACTCAGCAACTAACAGCATTCACCCAGCAACCAATTATCTTCCACAAAAAGGGAAAAATCCAGGGTTTACGCGACTGTTCGCAGTAAACCCGCATGTATACGTGGAAATCACAGAGAAAACCGCGTGTATACGTGACTGTAAATCAAAAACTCGCGTACAGGAAGAAAAGGTGCATAAAACAAGTCAAACAGACAGCCTGAAACAAACTTCACTCCAATCAGACTCTACCAGGCATACATTCCCCTAGACCCGACACAGAAACAAGAGAGAAAGAGCAATTCAAATACATTGAATGCTGAGAAAATCACCCCCAAAGGACAACTACTAGGAACTCCCCAGCGGAGTCGCCAATTCTGTTACGGAGAGAAATTCCTGTGGCTTGGGGTACCACAACAGACAGCTTTGACTCGAGAAATCAATCTTTCCCAATATGCAATAGAAATAAAATGTCTAACACTAAAGGATCAGACCTTGTACCTTATTCCGGACGGTTGAAGTAGATCCCCATTGAGCTTTCCAATCTTCAGCTTGAATTGATATAATACTTTCTCAACAACAAGTAAACAATACAAGCATATTATATATCATGGTGTTAGATCTATTCTAGCATATATAATCAATAATGTAAAAGCATTTGACATATTCCAATGGATACACTATTTAATCAAATACACATCATTGAACCAGAAAAGATATTTCCATTAATATAAATCAGAGATTACAAGATAGATACAACCTCTGATGGCACATCTGTGAACCGGATAAATTGAATCCCCCACTTGGGCCTCCACCACCTTAATCCTCCATCTCACGATAGCAAGCTCACTAGCAAAAGGCAATCTTGGGAAGAACACAACAGTGCTCCAAGGGACAAAGGGATGCAGACTCAAGTACAAATTTCGGCAACAATGGACTATAGTTTTTTTGCTCTCAATCTCTCTATATGCCTTCAATGTACCAAGGGGTTCCTTATATAGCTTCATAAGGGATATCGGAAGGGTCGAATCCGAGCGATCTCAAGGCATATGGAAGGCCAAGATTCGAATGAGTCGGATCCATGTCAAGGAAAACTCCAAAAGGATTTGGATTATGCACACATCCCGATATACGCGGTTATAGGGGTCATACCAGCGTATGTATGTGGTTATCGGGTAAAAATCCACGTATATCATTTTTTATATAGTTTTAGGGATGATCAAGGAAACATCAAAGGATAAAATATGGTCCATGGGGTCTAAAGAGTCTGCAGCGGGACACGGGAATGCCATACAAAGTGTGATTCACCTAGAGTGGTGAAATCCACTATAACAGCTAGCCTATGGTTGGGTGGAACGTTGCAACAACGTAGCTGGTTGCGGATCGATTTCTTCATAAGATAAGTGCTCTTGTCCATTTCTACCTCCACAACTATATTTCCTGTTAATGATTATGATGGACATGTTGAATGAATGCTTGTATGAATGGATGATGTTTTCGCTGTGTCTGATAGATAATTACATCTGTGCATGATAAATGTTCATGTGTGCATGTTTCTAGTTCAATACTTTTGTTTCAGCATTCTGTTTCAGCAATTTTATAAATTCACATGTTCATGGGGCTGCCCAGCCCAGGTGGCTAACGCCATGGGTCGCGTCCTCTTCGCCGGTCGAAGGGTTGGGGACATGACAAGTGATGCTCCTATTATGTGTCGATGCACTACGTTCTAGGCATGGAGGTGTGGACAATGGAAGTATGCAATAGAGATCCTGAATAGGTTCAGGATGATGGACTGCATGATCACACCTATGGCATCGAACCTGAAGCTATTGAGTGTTGCTTCATCAGAGTCATTTGATGCCATGATGTATCATCAGATGATTTGTTTCTTGATGTACCTGACGATACGAGACCAGATACTTGCTTTGCTGTGAACACATTGAGACATGTTCACCTGATTGTTGCAAAGCATGTAGTGAGGTACCTGAAGGGTACAATTGATTATGGGCTCAAGTATGAGGTGAATCAGAAGATTAACCTGGAAGGTTATGTTGATTCAGATTGGGTAGGCAGTGCCATCTATAGGAAGAGCACTTCAGAGTGTTGCTTTAGTATGGGTTAAGGTGTAATCTCTTAGTTTAGCAGGAAGCAATCCTGTGTGGCACTGAGTACAACTAAAGCAGAGTATGTTGCAGCTTGTTCAGCTAGTTGTGAGGCGGTATGGATGAGGAAGCTACTGTCTGATTTATTTGATCTCCAGCTAGATGCTACTTGTATATATTATGACAACTAGAGTTGTGTGAAGTTATCGGGGAACTCGGTGTTCCATGACAAGTTGAAGCATATCAAGATCAAGTATCACTATATCAAGGATATGGTGCAGAGAGGAGCAGTGAAGCTCTAGTATGTTGCAACGAATGAACAGATAGCTGATGTATTGACGAAGCCATTAGCCAGAGTGAAGTTTGAGTACTTCAGGGAGAAGCTTGGTGTTCTCTAGATCAAGGTTCTTTCTAAGGGGAAGTGATGAGTCCGTGAGCCATTCTGACATGTTGAGAGGATTGGTTTCTTCCATGGTTAGATGTAAGGGCTGAGCCATTCTGTCATGGTGAGAGGATTGGTTCCTTCCATGTTAGGTATGAGTGGTGATCCATTCTGATGTGACTGTAGGATTGGTTCCTACATGATCAGATATAAGCGTTGAATGCCATTCTTGGAATGGAGGCACCTGGTCAGTTACCAGGAATACTCAGTCTAGGGATGAGGGCCATTCTGATGTGATTGAGGGATGTGTTCCCACTTGATCAGATATAAGGGCTGATGCCATTCTCTGGGAGTATGGAGGAACCTAGTCAGTTACCAGGTATCCTCAACGAGGGGTTGAGAGCCCTTTTGACATGGTTGCGGAATGTGTTCCCCCCATGTTCAAATGTAAGTGTAGAGCCCCGCTGACATGGTTGCGGGATGTGTTCCCCCCATAGTCAGATGTAAGTGCAGAGCCCTTTTGACATGGTTGCGGGATGTGTTCCCCCCATGGTCAGATGTAAGTGCAGATCCCTTCTGACATGGTTGCGGGATGTGTTTTTCATGGTCAGATGTAAGTGCAGGGCCCTTCTAACATGGTTGCAGGATGTGTTCCCCCCATGGTCAGATGCAAGTGCGATGCCTTTCTGACATGGTGTTGGATTTGTTCCTCTCATGGTCAGATGTAAGTGCTAGATGGGACATTTTGACTTAATGTCATATAAGCATTGAAGAAGACCTACATGGAGGATAGGCCTACAACCAGCATGAAAAAGGGTTGGCTCTATAGAACTTCCTATAATGAGAAGAATCATGAGATAACGCTCGTGATGATGATCCAGCAGTGATGATCCAGATCGAGTGATGATCCATATCTAATGATGATGATCCAGATCCAGTGATGATGATCCAGATCGAGTGATGATCTATATCTAGTGATGATGATCTAGATCCAGTGATGATGATCCAGATCGAGTGATGATCCAAATCCAGTGATGATGATCCAGATCGAGTGATGATCTAGATCCAATGATGATGATCGAGATCGAGTGATGATCTAGATCCAAATGAAGATGACTTGAAGATGAAGATGACGAGAACTCAATGATGATCCAGATGATACAGAGAAGAATACTTGTGCTGATAATTTTTGTCAAGAGAATACCTTCCTAGTTAAGAGGGAGTGTTTATGTAATTGTAACTTCGGAATGTATTCACTTTTATTTCTTATGTATTGTACCCCTATATTTATTCCGGGAAGTGTTTGTAATGTAATTGAGTCATGTCATGCCTCGATGTTCCGATTAGGAGTTTCTATAATGTAAACAAGTCATGTCAATTCATTGTGGGTAACCCTCCCATTGGCCAAGGGCTAAAGTCCTCGCAGTTGTGGGGCCCTAGGGTTATTAGACTATCCTAGAGAAGTTGACCCTAGGTGAGTTATTGTAATTCAGGGCAATAGTCCCTACCATTGTGTTAAGGATAACCCTCATTGTTGGTTGGAGGAGGCAAATTCCCCACAAGTTGTGGGGCACTATTGCCCTGACTTGGGGCTCTAGTAAGTAATTGTTAAGTGAGGCCGACATGTTTGAGTGGGCTTCCAGTGAATGAAAGAATATAAATAGAGAGTGAGCCTCTCTATTTATCACACACACACTCACTCATTGGGGCACATGAGTGAGAGAGAAGTTGTTGGGACAAGAGAGAAACTGCTGTTGTCGGGAGATCATATTTATGTTTTCGGGTTTTACTTTTGGTGCTGATTCTATCTTTGAGGAAGTTGTGGGGTTTTATCCTTTATGGTTTCCCCGAGGAAAATTCTTTGTCTCTTATCTTTTTTGTTTATTTCTGTGCATGTTATTCTCTCAATTAAAGATCCTACGATCATAATGTTAGCTTGAATGATAAAAATCTAACATATATTAATTGACTATGTGGTGTCCCATTAGGTTGAAGTATTGTAACCTCGCACTAATACCATTTTGTAAAGAACCAAATTAAACCAAAATAACAATTAAAAATGATAATTAAACCAAAACTAAAAAAAATTAAACATTTTAAAGTTATAAAGACTAAACTTGCCTTGGGTGGAAGAAGTTAAATCCTAGCTAAACAAGTTCCAAGATTAAGAGGTTCTGAAAGTCATACTCCATACTACTTTTAATTAAAGGTTTGGGAGAGAGTCTAAATGTGAATAAATAGACTTACTTAGCTTGGAATCTAACACTTATTCATTTCTCGAGGTGCCAAAGTTTGCATTTTTCCTACAAGAAGCATATACCTAGCATTGATAATGTCTAGCAAGAAAACTAATGTTTACAAAAAACTTTTAATCCAAGATTACTATTATAAGGTTTTGTTTCTTAATTGAAAAAAGTAATGATCTCAGATCTGACTAATGGTAAACAACTCGATCACAAGTAAAATAGGGTTTGACTTTTGAGAGGGTTTTAAATATCACTTTTCCCTTGTCGGAACGCTAGTCTTTCGCATCCAGCAGGATGCTTGGAATTCTGTAAGACTACAGGTCGGTAGTGGCATGCTACAGAATTGACCATATAATTGTGAGTCGTGTAAAAAAAAATGAATGAAAAGGATTTTGGAAATGCCATTTTTGACAGACTATAAAGACACAAGGTTTTAGCGACGTGTTTTACACTGTCAGTTCTTCGTACAAGAGGAACAATGTTTTAGTGATGGGATTACGCTTTGGATTCTTTGCATAAGCTACAGTTTCAATGAAGAAAGTTAGCTATTCTTCAACATTCTACTGCGACTTCCATAACGATCCCGTTCAGGTAAAAGAATCCTATTTTCCTTTTTATTTTTCTATTATATGTTAACCATTCAAATCACATTACAAGCAACTAATTATGAATAGGGCATTCATTGTCCACATATTTGGAAATGAAGGAACCAGCTCGATGGTTAATATCATCAATTGGCAATGCATTTTTTATCCTTTCGGTTCTTTGCTAAGTCGACATTCGGAAAGGAGGATTCATTTTTTTTTATTGCAAATGTTTCATCAGCGTCATTCTATAGTGGTTATGCATTCGAGATTGGATCTGTTACTTAACTGTATAAGTCATCACCACAAGGTGCTCACTATCTCGGGTTTTAAATTCTAAAATCCAATCGGCTTAGTTTTGTAAATTAATATATTTTAATTTTGTAAATTAATACCATTTCGACTGTTAATAAACTGTCCTCGTAGCTGTAGTTTATCATTGTTTCAAATTTTGGGTATTTCATCGAAATGGGTTTTATGTACTTTACTTGGAATGCATAAGGCTGAGGCCATAGACCCTTGTAAGGGTTAAATAGTTTAAAAATTGGTAATTATAATTATTCTATACCATTCATACCTCTATTTAGGGTTTGTTATTGGAGAATGCCTTTGTATTTGACTATGATTTTGTTTAAGTGATTACTTAGTTTGGTTAATAATTTGTATTCAAACATGCATTTGTTAAAAGGTCTCTTAGTTGAAATACCATTTTGTCATTTCGGGTTTCTTCAACACTTAATCATGTTTCATCGTTCCTCGATGGTTTAACTTCACATACTCTTAATATACACAAGTTAAAATATTTCATATCACAAGTAAAAAGATTCATAATATCCATAATATCACTGAATTACCATTATTTTATTTCTACCATTTGTAACTATACCACATCCTAAAGCAGAAATATAATGGTAATGATAAAGGAATTAATTTTACAGTATAAGAAATATGACAATAATAATACAGAACTAGTTCTCAAGAAACATATCTATGTAAACTGGAAATTGAAGTGATAACAACTATACACCATGTAGACATGGGAACTTCGAAGTGTCCAAGCTTGTTATGTTCCACCCCCTTTTCCAACTCTTAGATTTAAATTTTTTTTCTTGCAAGTTCAACTTTCCACTAGTAAGTAAATGGATTTATTTACTCTAGAACCTAGCATTCACTTATGCTTATGGTCGGTTCCAGTATAGAGCCTAACATCTCACATATTTTCTCTGGGATCTCCGTGATATCTCATGGATATGTTAAATAGAGCCTTCACCTCTCTAATCTCTGGCAACTCTCCTTTGCCTATTTCTCTTGTTCTCTATAACCCCTCTGTATGCCCTTTTCTCTTTTCCTAGGTCTTTTTATAGAAAATAACTGACTCCTCTTAGTACTTGCCACTTGTCTTCATAAATGATGATGAGGATTTGATAACTGTTTTAAACCCAAGTTTCTATCAATTAACTGTATAGCTGTTAAAACTCTCAATTTCAGAATTATTTTAACATAGAAATTAACTCACTTGTTCTATTATACGCAAATAAAAATAAAACAACAAAATGTAACGAGGGAGTGTGACACATTCCACCAATTCTCTTTCACAACTTGCTAAGAGAGACAATCAAGGTGGGATTATCTTTGATCTAAGAAATATATATGGTTGCTTATTAACAACATTTGTTCAGTGAAATCCTAATAAAAATTCTACTCTAAAATAAATAAAAATCTTAGTCTATAAAGTCTTACCACCATAACCAGTCATAGTCCATAGTGGGAGTTGTATATGTAATTGTTCAGTCCATTTATAATCATTGTTCTATACTTCCAATTGTTTATACACTTTTGGCTTCAAATACTTTCGAGGTAAGTGATGAAATTAAAATTCAAATAAAATATTGTATATTTGATAATAGTAGGAGTTATTAGGTGTTGCACAATAACCTACCTCTCTCATGTAATTGTTTAAATGGTTCTAACTGAATGGTAGAGTGTCTACATTAGAAATGACAAGATTGGTGATTGAAATTGACTCCGCTCTGTCATAAATCAATACAATATAGTTTATTGTAGTTTATTTTTAAGAAAATAAAGGTTAGTTGATTTTTCTTAAATGATTAAATGTTTTTTTATACATTGTTTTATATATTCTCTTTAAAGAGACAAAAAAATATTGTCTCCAGAAAAACTAAAGTATGTGCATTCTACATCGTCTCTAGAGAGACAAAAGTGATATTGTCTTCATAGAGACAATATTTGAGACAGTACAAAACCGTATTTTTGTCACAACTTGACACGATATGGTCATAGAGGAACAATATGGTTTATGATTGACATATTTTTTATTGTCTTTATAGAAACAATAGTTGAAGGCACTCCTTTAAAGACAACACTTGAGATAATATACAATCCTTTTTTTGTCTCAACATGGGAGAATATGTTCATCTATAAACATAGTAAGTTATATAATTGAGATTGCAATATCCCAAATTTTGACCTTGATTATATTGGGCATGAGCCCCACTACACATGATTTACTTTGATGTTATATTTTTGTCTATATATAGGGAATATGCACCAGTACACATGAGTAATCTTAGATACAAAGATATACTAGGAACAAGCCCCAATGCACATGTTTTATTGTTTTGTTATATGAGTATATATTGGGCATAGGCCCTGTTGGAAAATGACTACTGTTGTTCCACTGGGCATAGGCCTCGATGTACTTGATTTATTATTATGTGATTCGGCACAAACCCTAATATATTGAGATGATCTATTTGTGATGTACTGTGCAGAAGACTGAAATACATGATTGATTTATATGATGTGTTGGGCATAATCCATGGAGCACATGGGTTATGACACTATGTGTTGAGCATAATATTTGGAGCACATAGGTAACCCCAACAAGTAAAGAATGAAAGTTTTGGGCATAATCCCTAGAGCACATGGGTTATGAGACTATGTTTTTAGCGTAAGCTCTAAAGCACATAGGTAACCCCAACAAGTAAACAATGAAAGTGTTGGGAATAAGCTCTAGAGCACTCCAACATCATGTTGAGCATAAGCTTTGGAGCATCGGATCTTTGGCCATTGTATCCATAGGTATATTGTACAAATGCGTCCTATTATTATTGTTGAGAAAAAGGATCTGGAATTTCACTAATGTAATGTCAGTTTGTTAGTGTTGAGCATAAGATATGAATAGCACTAGGGGTTACTATAATTAAGGGTGTTGAGTTGGAAAGACTCTGAATAACACCGACCTTCATCATGCTTATTTAAGTTGATTAGTTGAAATTTCCATCTATTTCTCGTCAAGGACTGCAATATAATTCCAAGAATACGAGGTAATACAACATGCAAGTAAATCTATAGCTACATATCCTAGTTGACCAACCAAACCCCACATGAGGATTTGTTAAAAGAATTAAGATAAACTAAGGAAGCATCAAAAAAACAAATTATGTTATTTACTGCATAAATAATAATAGATGATTAAATTGAATAAGTAAGTCTATATATATATGCATACACACACACATATATACAAAGTTATTTTTAATAAATATAGGTAAGAGATGTAAGTGAAGTCTACATCCACTTATGAGAATAATAAATATATATATGTGAAAAGAAATAAATATAACAAAAGTACTAAGTAAAAGTAAGCTATGTATATATTATCTTATAAACTAAATATTTAAATGAAATTCTGTTCTAAAATTCAAGTAGGAACTAGTAAAAGTTCCTAGTTATCAAGAATTAACATATATTACCTAAAAATGAAATGAAGAATTATTTTCAAGAAAGTATTAAAATCTTGATTTAATTGAAGCTAACCAACTGCCCCTTTTCCAAAGAATATCTATAAGAGAAAATCCAAGAGAAGACTTGGGGGATCTAATCATTATTCCTGGATGGGATTGGAGCGCACTTCCAAAACTAGCAGTTAGAGAATATAGAGCCTGACTTCCAAATACCAGCAGCCTCATCCTTAGGATTTCTATTCTTCCATTGCATGTTGGAGCCAGCTCAAGGGGATCCAATTTAGAACCAAGAACGGTTGTGGGTCATCATTGGGAGGAATGTGACAACTCTGAGGTCATCTGGTTACCACTCTTCAGGTAAGAAATATAGTTTGTCTTATTTTATTTTGTGCGCTGAAGTGTGCAGGGTGATAAAGCCCTTACAATCTACTCAAGTGCAAATAGGAGCTTTTTCTTTATCCCATATTTTATTTCTATTTTTTAATTATGTTTACAGGATGGGATTACAACTATTAATATTTTTATGTTGTAAATCATCCTTCATCAATGTAAATAAATGTTGTTAAATTTTTTATGTTTAGGATAGAATCAAAGGCTAATTTCTTATAAGGTTTGTGATAAATTATTTTCAAAACTTCTACAAATTTCTTACGGTTTAGACTAGATTCTAGCATTAATCCCTTATAAAGAATATGATAAACCATTTCCACAACATCGTAAAAAACATTGAATCCACACAGAAATCCCTAACCATATGAACCATATATACTAGAAATAAAAACGTTTAAGAATCAAATAACCATTTAAGCATTTAAAACATATAGGACATATTTTTTTTCCGTGAAAGTATTCTCTCCATCCAAGCAAAGATCAAGCTGGAGCTCTAATATTAAAATCTAGCTTATAGGCTCAACACAAGTACAATCATCTCGCAGGGTTATAAATTTAGATTAAGAATAAACCACTTAGGATTTTATTACAGAACATGTAGGAATGGTTTACCAATAGAACCAAATAAATAAACTATGCATTAAACAATGATTGACAGGCCAACAATAAAACAAAGTAGTGAACCAGGGATTGAATCCCTTGGATTCCAAGTCCACATTTATCAATGTTCCTAGAACTACAAATTTAACTCCATACACTATAAAGAGAGTTGAATGGAATCCTTTTTAAAACTTTTAAAAGAAGTAAATAAAAATACATAGCCACCCAAAAAAGTAAACCAAGTTTTCATGTTAACCAAGAAACCACTGAATCCCATAAGTGTTGGCTGAGAGCATGTTTAATCCATACATAAAATAACCCAACAACCATCAAATCCCATAAGTGTCGGTTGGATTCCTCCTTATTCTTTTAAAGGGAATAAATAAAAATAAATAAACCATTCCAAATAAGCAAGCTAGGTTATCACATAAATCAACCCACCATCGAATCCCATGGATCAAATTTACCATCCATCTTGTAAAAGGAAGGGACATGCTGAAGCACTAACATAAAAATCATGTAGCGTATCTTTAAAAATTAAATGAAAGAACAGAGTTGGGGATTTTCTATTTGCTTCTGTATAGAAGTGAAAGAAACATTTTGAAACAACAAACTGAAGAAAATATAAATTAACAGTCAATATTTTATGTTTCAACCAAATCTCATTAATATTTCATAAAAGATACCGAGTAACCGTAGACCCAAAACATTCACCTTGACATCACTAACTATAGAAATATTCATATTACATTTAGAACATTGAAACAAATAGATTAAAACACATGAGTTATATCCTCATACATATAGCTTACCAACATTAAACAATTATAGAACATCCATAATGAGATATATTCTCACCATTAAAAGCTTGCCCAAAATTTAACCAAACCACAATTTCATAACTTAAATCAACACAGAGTACAAGAAATAGAACACCAATAAAACCATGAAAATCCAGAGATAGGGTTTTAATTAAGTAGTAGTTTCACCCATTGTCGAATATTACATTACAAATTCCACCAAAACCTATACAGGCTTATAATCCCATCAAACCCTTGTAAAATCTGATGGGGAAGCCATTAAAACTACAAACATAGCATTTCCAAATCTCCTTCAAAATGCAGGATGACCAACCAAAGGTCAAGGAATGCTGAACATGATCTTACTCAAATTTTGATTGTCGACCCTCTTTCCATCCACCTGCAACCACTGTTTAAACATTGAACCTGCCACGAAAACAAAACCAACCATACTTTAGAGTATTCCTCAAATGAAATGTAAAAAATACTACAGAATATGCTACATGGAAGGGCTCATACCTTAGCAATGATGGCGCATTTGCAAACCCTTTTGTCCATGCTTTGCCAACGAAACCACCAGGTAGGGAGCTCGCTCCCCCCTTCTCTAACATGCAAAAGAGGGAATTTGAAAATGTAGTGAATGGTTTTAATCCCACGCTAGCGTGAAGTGGGGCATGATGCCATCACATGGCCCAAATTAAATGCAGCAACCTCATCCCACTAAGGTTTTTATTTTGACCGATTCCTTATAGTCATTAGCCTCTATTTACTCTGGTTATGTTTTACACCATGCATTTAAACCCTTAGTTTTTAGGGTTAGAACCTTTGTTTCTAGATCTTGTCAATCCTTTAGAAAATACACTCATCCTAGGGTCAACTACCTAGAACCTACAAAAAAAATGAGTGCTATCACATACCCATACCCGAATTATCATGTGGAATTAAAAATTTTCTTAAAGGACCATGGTTCTTCTTCTGAAACGTAGGACATGGTCGTGAAAACACCATTCAACATTCATGCTTAAGCGTAAAACCTACTATAATAGTCGTTCTTCCCTTGACAGATCCACTCTGTGACTGGAAAGGTCATTTCTACACTGAAGCTATCCTTTCCACACTCTTCCTTCCACCTTCCACTGTGGAATTAGGAATCAAACACATAATGTGCGACGGATTCATTCAAACCACTTTTCACCTTCCACCTTCAAAACTCAAAAACCAGAAACTTAACCTTTTGGAGAATTACTTGACAACTTTTCTCCTTCCACCTTCCGCATTCGGAGCTTGGAATTTGGAAAAGCAACTTTATACTATGTTTCAACTTCTCTCTTCCACCTCCCGCCTTCCACCTTTTGCAGACAAATTTTTGAGTGCAGAAACACCTATGTCAGATGCCTTCTGACTCTGCAACTAGGATTCTATCCTCCATCTTCATAATAAAAATGCATTGAAACATACAAGGTATATACATATGCAAATGCAGAACATTTAATCAACAATAAACTCTACTAAAACCATTAACAAGCATTCATCATATTCAGCATATTCAGAAGCAAATACATTGGATAAATACAAATAACAGAGAATAGTTATCTTGAAGATGAAGATGTCCCACAACTAGCTATGTTTCTACAATGTTCCACCCAACCATAGGCCACTTTTGTTCATTAATATCTCAACACAACTTCCACCCCCAAGACGGGCATGACTTACACAAGGAACTAGGGAACAACAGACTCAGACAAGACCAGATCATATTACACATAGTCAAGCCAACACACAGTTAGGTTTCATAGACTGTCCAACCAAGGATTACACACATTGTCAAATGCACAAAAAGACACAACCAAGCCAACTACCAGTTTGGTTTATCAGGATTCTCAGCCAAGCCAATGTACAATTAGTTTTATCAGACTGCTCACAGTTAAGACAATCTATATTTGGGTTTATCAAGATGCTAAGGTAGTGGACAAGAAGAATTACTAAGCTAGAGAGCTCATACATAGAGCTAAGGACACCTCTGCAATATCTATCTGGCCTGGAATCCACATTTCCTACACACCCAACACAAGGAAGCATCCCCTTCTCTACTCCACAGTCCCTCGGGCTATACCTTCCCTTCCAGTGCTCTTCAGGATGTGCAGAGTATATTCACCAACCACTCTTATCTTACTATGAGGTTCCACTCTAGGTTTATAAAGCACATTCAACATCTCTTCCACTCCTAAGTGTTGCACACAATTCATACCCAAACTAGGGTGTAGTTCATAACAAATTACAGGTAAACACAACAACACAGGATCGACTCTGTAACATAGAGAAACAGGTTTGCATACCACTCTATAACACCGAGAAAACAAGGTTCCACACCACAATGTACCACAATGTATATGGAATGAACCATGAACCACACCACACAAGTACAATTAAAACCTTCTCCATGAATCGGGAGAGTGAACAAAGCATAATCCACTACAACAAAAACTGGATTTAGCGTCGAATTTAGTGTCGAATTTTAATGTAATTTTTTCTCAATTGTTGTGAACAATCTGGCACTAAACTTGGCGCTATTGTACATTTTCGTAAAATGCTGTCTATTGCATCTTTTTTTCTGTCCTTTTTAACATTCATTTTTTCTTCCATTTTTGCGCCCAATTTTTGTCATCTTTTGTTATGCCTTTATTTCCACCCAATTTTGCAACTTCTATTGCATCTTTTTTTGCATCCTTTGTTACATCCTTGTTTGCACCTAGTTTCATGCTCAGTTTTGTAGCCAATGTTGCGTCTTATATTGCTCCTAGTTTTTCATCAAGTCTTGCACCCAATTTTGCACCATGTTTTGCTTAAAATTATGTTTCCAATTGTGCATCTAACATTGCATCTAGGTTTGCATCCAATTTTCAGCCCAGTGTTGTGTCTAGTTTTGCATCCAATTTTGCTTATAATTTTGCATCCGCATTTGCATCTAATTTTGTGTCTTTTTTTTGTATCCATGTTTGTGCCTAATGTTTCATCTTGTTTTATGTCATATTTTGCATCTAGGTTTGCACCTAGTGTTGCATCCCAATTGATGTCTTTTTTGCATCTATGTTTGAGCCCAATATTGCACCGAGTGTTGCGCCTAGTGTTGTGCCTAGTTTTGCACCCATGTTTGTATATAATATTGCAGCTAGTTTTGTGTCCAATGTTGCATCCCATTTTGCATTCAATATTACGTCTAGTTTTACATCCAATGTTTTGTCCCATCTTGCATCCAATATTGTGTCTCATTTTAAGTTTTTGTTTGCACCAAGTGTTCCTTCCATTTTTGCACCTGGGGTTATGCCTAGTTTTATGTCCATCGATACTGTCAGCAATAACTCCTGAATACGTTTATTCTATTGCAAAATCATTTATTTATACATTACATATGCTGGTTGAGTTTCATCTTCCGACCAGCCTTTTCAGCTTCCTACATAACTATTCATTTTCCTTTATTTATTTACAAAATATAATCCCGACGGATTATATTCCATAAATCCCCCCCTTAATCCGAAGGGGTGTTAGTAATTTCGAGCATGTTTCTGAATCTTTCTAATTTTTCTCGTCCAAGCGCTTTGGTGAAGATGTTTGCAACTTGATCATTTGTGGAACAATGTCGAAGATGGACTGTCTTGGCCTCTACATGATGTCGAATCAAATGATACTTTGTGTTGATGTGTTTGGTTCGATCATGGAATCTGGGATTCTTAGCCAGCTTGATTGTAGAAGTATTTTCGATCAATAATGGAGTGGAGATCTCTTGTTTTTATTGCAAATCTTCAAGTATCTTCCTGAGCCATACTATTTCTTTCGTTGCTTTAGCTGCGGCCACATATTCTGCTTCTATTGTTGAATCTTCCGAAACTGACTGTTTGCGTGATCTCCGTGAGACAGCTGCTGATCCAAGACTCATAGTGTATCCAAAAGTTGATACTCCTGTCTCCTTATCGCCATCAAAATATGAGTCTGAGTACCCAATAAGTTTGAAGTCATCCACCTTAGAGTACTTGAGTCCAACGTCTTGAGTTCCCTTCAAGTATCTTAGAACTCTTTTTGCAGCTGACCAGTGTCCTTCACAAGGTTTATGCATGAACCTTGAAAGTATGCCAACAACATAAGAAATATATGGTCTAGTTGTTGTAAGGTAGATAAGTCTTCCCACAAGTTGTCGATACTTGGTCGCATCCTCAAATTCTTTTCCTTCGCTTGATGTGAGTTTCATTTTCTGTTCCATTGGAGTAGAGATAGGGTTGCATTCTGTTATGCAAAATTTGTCTAGTAGTTCTCCAACATATTTTTTCTGAGATAGGAATATGTACTTAGGATTTTGAGTGACTTCAATTCCTAAGTAATAGTGGAGATGTCCCATATCTGTCATTTCAAAGATGTTTTTCAAATCTTTCTTTATGGATGCTATATAGCTCTCATTGTTCCCTGTCATCAATAGATCATCTACGTACACCACAAGATACACAACAGATCTTACAACTTTCTTTATAAATAATGTTGGATCATTAAGATCAAAATGTTCAAAATTTAACTTCAAAAGATGCTCGGTTAATTTTTCATACCATGCATGAGGCGCTTGTTTTAGGCCATAGAAGGATTTGACAAGCTTGCATACCTTTTGTTCTTTTCCTTTCACAACAAAGCCTTCTGGCTGAGACATGAAGACATTCTC
>LPNX010036972.1:141901-319878 GCA_001517045.1 Pseudotsuga menziesii
CCCCTCTACCTCTGAAGTTTCTTCTTCCTCTGCCTCTCATGCTGCTTTCTCCTTTGGGATGATCTTTGGATTGGTCTTTGGTGTGGTTCTTTGCTTTTTGAGCAAAGCAAAGTGATTATAAGCAACTAAAACAATAGGAGAAAAAGAGGAAAGAGTAAAGGTGCAGGTCTAAGTCTCTGCCACCTTCCTCAAGCTTTACAACAATTCAATGTCTCTGCTATTGTCATACAAACTTTGAAATACAAGGATACCAACTTGTATTTCAAATTCACAACAGTGATGGCTCTGATATATTCCTCAATGTCACAACTTGAATACACCATACACAGCATTCACAGTAGTCATGGGATCATACGCAACAGTCAGAACATTCACGACTTATACACAGCATTCACGGGCCTCTTTCACTCAACACAAATGAAAATGTTTGCAGAATTTACTACTCAAACTCCATGCACAGTTCTAGGGTAGTGTTCACCTGATTTTCTGACCTAGGCCAACAAGGAGATTATGCCCACACAATCAGCTTAAAACAGCGTCCGGTGTGTTTGGAGTAGCAAAATCTCGCAGGTTATGGTCCTGCTACCAGCTGAATTTTCTCTTAAGGAGAAACTAAATTTCAGCAAAAATCTATCCTAATGTTATTTCTGTCTAAATAAACCTTAAAATTATTTTCAACTATCTAAGGTATCCTACGATTGCTTTCTTAAGGAAAGTCTTCGATTTTTTAAGATTTTTTCTAAATATAAAAGCTATTTAAAATTATTCTAGAAAATTACACAAATTTAATTTTACAACTGTTAAATGTAACTACACTATGATAATAATAACTAAACTATCTTAGCTGTCCTATCTATCCTATCTCAGCTGAGAGCGATTTTGAATACTATATTAATTATTAATTAATATAAGATGAACAGAAAGATAAATTGTATGATCTAAATAAAAATATTTAATCCATACTCATCAAACTATTATGCTATAACATAACTTATCAGAGAAACTGAAAATAAACAATTACTTCAATTTTCTAAAGTGTCTAATTAATTAATAACTAATAACCAACATAGATATTTGAATAAGAGATAATGTCCAGTATGAAACCAATACAAAAATACAAATGATATCTACTAGACATAAATGAATATCCTTATATCTTGAATTTATAGTAAAAATACTAATAAAGTCAGTCACAATGACATATTAATTCAAATACAATATTGGGCTGACAAAGTGAAAATTATAAATAAAGACAAGCATAACAAAGCATAATGTATTAATATTAAAATAGAAGATCATATACTGAAATATAGAGTGTATCCAAAACAATACCAATCATGATATCAACTTGGAGATTTCCAGTTACATCCCATATCCAAAGATCAAACTTCAGTAAGGAAATAAAACCAGCATCAAAATATATCTCAAGTATGTCTCTCTTCAGTCACTCCATCCTCCCTTTTCCATAAAAATTCCTAGTTTATATAAGACCCCAGTCTTTCGATTCAGTTTTTCCATAATTTCCTAATGTGATATAAAAGGAGTCCTATTAATATCAAAAGAGTATCGAATCTCTTTTCATCAAACACTTGTTACTAGAAGATAACGATAAAGATGACTAGCCTGGACATTTGCTGATTCAAAGGAACTGGTGAATTCGTGGATGTTGTTGAAATTCCAGTTTTTAATGAACAACCACGTTTTCCAACTAAAATCCAGCATATTAGACACATCCTGAAACTGTAAAGGATAGCGATGACATGCCCACCTGATTTAAACAAACAGAAGCATCTTATTAAAAACCAATTAAAACAGAAATAACAAAAGAAACTATAATTTATGTGTGCCTGTAAAATCTGCGATTTTATAGGCATGCACAACAAAAAAAATTATTACCTGTTTGACAAAGAAATAACCCATGTACTTGAAAATGGGAATAACCATCAGGTTCTATTTTGAAGATCGACTACTCTTCTAGCTTCAGCTAGTTTGGCTTTAAGCTTGATAATCACTAACTTTTGTTTTTCTACTTGTTCAAGCAGATGTTGATTTGTACCTATCATTGACTTTTTTGCATTTTTATATTGGTTCTTTTTTATATTCATTTCTTTCCACTTGTTAATCTAGTTCAACAACTCCTCTCTGAATGTCTTATTTTCCTCCTCTATCAAAGCTGCATTAGATTGACAATGTTTAAGTTCACCTTTCAATTCTATAATCTTGGTCTCGTATACCTTGTTTAGAACTTGTTGAAGAGTTTCTCCTTCGTTTTCATGACAGGAATCAACTGCCTGAGGAGGATTAGGATTATCTATGTTTTGGCCAGATGATTGAATACTGATGGTTCGGGATCCGAACTACAGGCATCCATACCCGATGGAGCAAATTCTGCCTTACCCGACTCTGTAATGTTTTTGATTGATTTTGCATTATTATCCTTTATAAGAGAGGGTTCATTTATATGAGTAGTTAACGGAACTTCGTCCTCAATATGGACAATCGAAGGCTGAGTACCCTGTTGATTAGTCATAGAAATAGAAACTGTACGTGCATTATTCATGCTTCTAGTAACCCTCCTCGAACGAAAAAACACCAGATTTTTTGATTCAAAGCCTCCACTATCACAACATATTTGTGCTAGTTGGTCTAATTTATGCGTAGACTCCTTGCTATTTTTGCAAGGATTATTTGGCTCGGAGATATTTTTACAATCGACAGCGTTAATATCTTTGCTTTCGGTTAACCTGTCCTCTGTTTTTGTAGGAATACTACAACATTTACCAGATGGGGGTCAGTTCAAATCTTCTTCAAAGCAACAGGGAACTACGTTCCCAACACCATCATTACTGATACCAGCATTTATGGGTGGATTGGCTTCCTTGAGCCCTTTATCCTCTGATTCAGTCCCAGGAACATTACTAACCTTGGGTTTTGCAGAAGCCTTTCGTTTCCTACGGGTCTTTGGGGAGGGTTTTGGCCAATATTGAGTCGGACCCAAGTGACATTCAGTTAAAAATTCATCCCACGATTTTCCATTCAAAGACAGTTGATGTTGTATTATGATTTTGACTAAACCATGGTGAAATAAAATTCTATCAGGGTTATCGAAACTTTGAACCGAATGCGACATTTTTTTCAAAATTTGCCACAGATAAAATGGTAGATTAAGCTTACATCCTTTTAGTGCTAACAGGAGTCGTAGATGGTAATAGTGTAGGTGAGAAAAACGTCCATCGCAGGACACATACCTGACCAAAATCTCATAGAAGGCTCTCCATTCTGGCTTCAGGAACTTGATTGAAACCCCTATCTTCAGTTTTGCATTATCTGGTAATGGCAGCAGCAAGGATAGACACTTATTTTTATTAACCTTACCACCTTTGAACCAGTGCTCTCCAATTTGTGGGAGCTTTCTAGCCTTTGTGATTTTATCTTTGTTAATGATGAACTTAAAACCCCCGATCTGTGCAACATTTTCTTTTAAATTCAAAGAAAAAAGTTTGGTCACCTCTGCATTATGGCCATCAAAACACCTAAAGAACTTCCCCCATCCAACCTTTTCAAATAGCAGGGAAACCTTCTCATCTGCTTCTATAAGCTCTAAACCTGAAATTTGAAAATGACTCAACAGAGCCATAGCTTCCTCAACACTATCCTGGTTTTGAAATGGAATGAATGGACATGTGAAGAGGGAGGGGATAGGCATCCAAGGGAATTACATGATGCGAAATATCAAAACTTCACATGCTTCAAATCTAACAGATATGAGGGCCCTAAATTTGGCCATTTTAGCCGAACTTAGCGATGATGAATGCTATAGCCAACGTTCTGTTATGATACATGCATGTTTAGCCACGACTAACAGTAAAACTTAACCAATTCGACATATCAGGGATCGTTTGATTGATGGATTGTAAATCAAGACATTGATTACACACAGTGGTCATGATGAACTCGTACATCGTTACGAAATGGAATGGTTATCAACATTAAATCCTACTGATACAATTCATCAATATATTCACAGCTCTCAGTTAATCATGAGGTGTTAGCCAAATCTCCATGCCAACGCAACGATCTAAATAACAGGTGTTATTTATTCGACATATGAGTCATGTATCGTTGTAAACACTATCAATTGATGGTCTCCTTCAGATTGTTCGTGAAAGGTGGTAGCGTTTATTGACATGGCGATATAGTATCAAAACCATACACCCTAATGTTTTGCATTATAACTAACTAATAATCCAAATTAATATTTATGTCATGTATATACATAAAGTCTCATTTTGAAATATATATTTATGATTTTACAAAATCCCATCTATTAATATTCCAAATTGAATTTGATAGGATACTAAGACATAAAACCATGTCATATGAAGATTTCGAAATGATACTCATTTATTTGCTTTTCACTAACTATATATACAATTCCACAAAATAATGATATGATATTAAGTTACAAATGGAATATGGACCTTTGGGTTTAATAAGATTTTAATTTAATAATTAACCTTTAGTTCTAGGTTTTTCAGAACTTATAATATCTTATCAATAACCAGCTTCAAAATGTGTGTTCGTTGAACCTCAATTAGCATACTATCTCTTTAAATTTCTTAAATCATATATATATAATCAAAATAGATTAATTAATGATGAATTGATTATATAAAAATTAATGGAACTGATAGCTGCTAATTATCAAGTTTATGAAAAATGATTTCATTAGCTTCTAATATGTTAATGGACTTTTCTAAAATTGAGAGTACCTTCATAATGGAACATTTTGAAGGCACTCTTTTATAATTTTTAAATAGGTAAATCATAAAAGAGAGCTGATCTCCCTTCATCTTAATGAGAAATGAAGGGGTTGTTGCTGACTGGAAACAAATGGCGAGAACCTGGGAAAACCAATTATCTCTGCTCATACAACTTACAATGATATAACTGAAATCTTAAAACTTATTAAAAACAATCAAAAATTCTTTATCTGAATAAAAACCATTATTTTTATTCATATTCATAAGTATAACTCAGAAATATTCCATCTTTTGAAACAAAAATTTGATTAGGGATAAACTTAAAAATATCTTGATCGAAACAAAGTACTTCATAGTAATAATAACCTGCACCATCAGCATAGAATATAGAAATATACTTTTTTTCTGAAAACTTTCCAGAATTTGTTCCATAAACATAATAATTTTCTTTTTGTTTTCTTTTCTTTTCTTTAAATAATGATTCTGACTGAAGACTACTATCTAGGTATGGTGTCCTAATGTGATAGTATCATTCACAAGAGCTGTCTGAAATAAGCAAGCCGGCTCGTGATGAGACCTCTTGTCTTTTAATTTTTAAATCAAAAGCCATCACCCTGATGATCAGAAATGAAGTTATCCTTGACAGCACTGATGATCATGATTAGGCCGGCTTGTGATGAGACCTCCTGTTCTTCAGTCAAAATTTATGTTTTTCTGTCAATTTCATCTTTTAAATTTCATAAAATGAGAGATATTTACCCAGCATGGTGACCAAATGGTAATGTCGGTCATTAATATCACCGAAAAATGAATCAGCTGGCTCGTGATGGGACCCCTTATCTTTTGGTTTTTAAACCAAAAGCCATTACTAGTTTCCTAATAATGTCATACTATTGATATTTGTGATTCTGATCGGATCAGCTTATTACTAAGACCTCCCATCTCTCATTTTAGCATTTTATTGACTGGAACAAATCCTAAATAGTTTTCAGATTGTAAATACTTTTGAAGACTGATGATAGAGGTCTGTAAGAGTTTTTCAAAAGTACAAGCTTCGAAGAAGACATTTAATAAGCTATCCCCACTTTTATAAGAAAATAAAAAGGTGAGGAATAATCTGAGTAACACTTACAAATAAAACAGTGATAGGTTTTTTATAGATTAAAGAAACCTTGATCATCCTGAACAAATTTTTAAAAGGTTTCAGTCTAGTATCATAATTTTTCCAGCTCATGAGCAAACAAACTTTTTAACTTGAAGATTTATTTATTTACATTTATTTCTTCAGCTGCTGACTAAAGATTACTGACTGATTATATACAAAAATTTGACAGTCTGGAATATTTGACTTAACATAATTAAAACTAGCTAAAAATAACAGAATGATGTTTGAAAGTTATAAAAGTTTTATGAATTTTTCATCATCCTTAATTCTATGGACTATAACTCGGTTTATAGACAAAAATATAAATTTATTTACAAACAGCAAACAAATTATATACATTTTAAGACAGAAAATATTAACAAAAATATTTTTTCAAAATCAATCCATTCACTGGGAATGTTTCAGACTCACCTTCAAGTGTTTGCAATCGAAAGGTACTTGGACCTATTTTCTCAGAAATAACAAAGGGACCTAACCACAATTTCTGAAACTTAGTATGATCTCCCTTTTCTTCGTGAACTTTATCCCTTTTCAAAACTAAATCTCCCACCTGAAATTCTTGATTGGAACTAAATGATTGATCAAACCAAGATTTCACAATCTGCTGATGTTTTGTAAAGTGATGTTTTGACTTTTCTCTTTCTTCCTCAAGCTTTAGTAGAGTATTAATTCTCTTTTCCATTGCTGGACACTCTTCATCTTGAACAGACTGAGCTAACTGTAATGAAGGTAAGAACAAATTTGGTGGTAAAATAGATTCAGTTCCATATACTAAGAAGAATGGTGAGTTACCTATTGCAACCTCAGGAGTCACTCTGTCTACCCAAAGGGCATTGAACAATTATGTATGCCAATCACAATGGTGAACTAAAATAGTTCTTTTGAGAATTTTCAATAAATTTTTGTTTGTTGATTCAGCTAAACCATTTCCATGAGGATGGTAGTTAGTTGAATACCTGATTCTTATTCCTTTCTCTAAAGAAAACTGAGTTAAATCAATTGACAAAAAATATGAAGCATTATCAAAGACGAGGGAATCCAGGATACCAAATCTTGTTATGATAAAGAATTCTAAAAATAATATAACCTGATTGGTATTTACCACTCTTAATGGTGCAGCCTCTGCCCAATGAGTAAAATAATCAGTTGCAGTTATTATATATTTGTGTTGCTTAGAGGAGGGAGGATTTATTGGCCCTACTATATCAATACCCCATTGCTGAAAAGGTCTTTCAACTGATACAGGTTGTAAAGGAAAAGCAGGCTTCTTAACCCTTCCCGCAGCAAGTTGACATTCTTGGCATTTTCTAACAAAAGTATAGGAATCTCGAAACAAGGTATGCCAATAATAACCAGCCCTAAGAATTTTATGTGCAGTAGTTTCTCCACCAAAATGACCACCTGCTGGTCTAGAATGTAACTCCTTCATAATTAATTCTATTTCATCTTTGTCTAGACATCGAAGGAATACTCCGTCTGAATTTCTCTGAAAGAGGACATTATCAATTAATAAATAAGGAGCAGATTTCAATCCAAGTGTTCTTTTATTCTTTCGTTCTAGATAATTAGGAGCAGCTCCTGTTTCCAAAAGTATTCTTATGTCTGTATACCAGGAATCTTGTGGTGGAGGATAAAAATAAATTTCTCTGGTAAGTAAAACCTCATCAATGACAGTTTCAGCTTTATCATTAGGTAGATGGGTAGCTTCAGTAGCTAATTTACATAATCCTTGACCTTTGAATATCATTGAGGGTTTAATTTCTAAGTCATACTCTTGAAGGGCTGTCATCCAAGGTGCTCTTTTCTCACCTAAGTCCTTTTGCACTAACAAGTTTTTGACTGAAGAATAAGGAACGATTATTTTTGTTTTAGATTTCAATAAATATGGATGAAAATGTTTAACAGCTTTAAAAACATAAAAAGCTTGTTTATCAACTTCATGATAATTAAGTTCAACACCTTTGAAATTTGAACTCATGAAGGAGATTGGTACTTTGTTATTTTGCTGATTTAATTGGGTTAAAACTGCTGCATATGAAATATCAGAAGCAAAAGTATACAATATGAAATCTTTGTTAAAATCTGGGCTTAGAAGGCTAGGAGCTTCTGAGATGGCTTCTAAACTTTTCTGAAATGACTCTTTTTCAATTTGTCCCCAATTAAACATGGCGTCTTTCTTAATCATTTTCTGCAATGGACGAATGATTTCGGAGAAACTGAGAATGAATCTCCTAACAAAATTTATCTTACTGAGAAATGACTGCATTGCTTTCTTGCTAGAGGGATAAGTTATCTTTGAAATGGCTTGGGTTCTTTCAGGATCAATCATGATTCCATGCTTTGAAACCACGCAACCTAATAAGATACCTTCTGAAACAGCAAATATTGTCTTTTTTGGATTTAAGGATATTCCAAACTTTCTACATCGTTCAAATACCTTTCTAAGGTGATTAATATGATCAGGTCGATGTTTAGAATATACAGTAACATCATCCAAATAGACCACGACTGAATGGTTAATTAAGCCTCTAAAAGAAATATCCATTTCCTGTTGAAAAGTTGCTCCAGCATTGATTAACCCAAAGGGCATCTTGCGGTAAGCATATGTTCCCCATGGAGTTCTAAAAGCAGTTTTCAATTGATCATCTGGGAAGACTAATATTTGGTTGTATCCTGAGAAACCATCAAGGAGTGATAGTATCTTAGCCCTAGACACCTTTTGAAGAATTTGTTCCATGGGAATAACTGGGTAATTATCCTTTTCAGAAGACTTATTCAAATTTCTAAAATCTACACATAATCTAATATCCCCGTTTTTCTTCCTGACAGGAACTAAATTTGCTACCCACTGAGTATGCCTGATGGGAAAAATAATCTTGGCAGCTAATAATTTATTTAGTTCCCTTTTAATTGTTCATTCTAATGATGGGTGATATTTCCTTAGGTTTTGTTGAAAAGGTTTTGACTCTTGTTTAATTGGAATTATGTGTAGCATGACTTGTGTGTTAAAGGTTTTCAGGTCATCATATGTCCAAGCAAAGACATCCTTGAATTCCTTAAATAATTTTATAAACACTGTTTTTTCTTCGGGATTGCAATCCACTCCTAGATTTATAGTTTGGGGATTCGGATCTATTCCTAAATTTATGGTTTCATACCTCATTTGAGAGCTATTAGTTTTACAATTAGGGACATGTTTAAATTTATCCTGTAGATCAAATAAATTTTCTAATCTTAGTACTAAATTGGGAACTGGTTTTACCTTTTCGAAAGCATTTTCAACTGAACAAAAATCATTTATTACCGAAAAATCCCTCAGATTTTCATCATGAGTAACTTCATTCATGGATGAATCTTTAAAGGTATCCTCATTCATCAGAAAATTTAGTACCTGCACATCATTATCAAATACACGCCAGTTAAAAATATTATCAGGTATAGAGGGTCTAAAAATCAATTCAATTGAAAAGAAATCTGATGTAAGATTTTCTGACGGAAATAACTTTGATGCTACATTTGCCAATAAATCCGCTTCTTGATTTTGACTTCTAGGAACAAAAATTATGTTAAATGCATCAAAATGTGAGATAAGGTTCCATACCTCTCGTTGATAATTTTGTAAATGTTCAGATAGGCAGTGAATGGAGTTACGAACCTATCTGACGATGATTTCAGAATCACCGTATGCAATTAACTCTTTGATGTCCAAATCAATTGATTTTTTCAAACCTTGTATTAAAGCTTCATATTCCATAGTATTGTTTGTACAATTAAATTTCATCCTACAAGCTATACATGTTTTATTTCCTTGAGGGTCCACCAGTAAGCAACCAACTCCTGCTCCTTCTTTGGATTTCGCACAATCAAAATATAAAGTCCAAATAGAACTATTCACAACCACTTTGCTTTCTATAATATTTACAATATTTAGATTATATACATGATTAATGGTTTCCTTGAATAAAGATTCAGGAGAAATAGATGTCACATTCCTAATTTCAGATTGCTGTTTATTTTCAGAAAAGGCAGAATTTTCAGCTTTAAAATTACCGAATCCCAATTCATACATGTAATTCCCCATAATGCAATCTGAAAATAAAACAGGTTCGCTAGGATCATGCAATTCTGTGACAGTATGTTTCATATATCTTTCTCTATTTATCTTTATCTTATTTGAATTTCCATTCTTAGGTAACCATAATGTTGACCAATCCGTGGCAAATAATCCATTCAAATGTTGAGATCAATCCCTACTTAAAAATAGTCCATATGCATCTAGAATATCTGCAACAACAATATCTATAATTTGATAAACCGAAGGGTTACAAGCAATCCTGACTAAGACATCTTTCATTTCCCCTACAATCTTCACATTCGTCATGTCCAATTGAGTTATTTGAGAATTGGATGGAACATATTTCCCATTCAATTTCTTGCATACTGATAAAGGAATCACATTGGAGGATGCTCCGGAGTCTACCATGCAATTATGAACATTCCTATTGAAAATTTCAAAGGTAAGTAAGAATGGAGGTGTGGTTGATTTAGAATTCTTACCTGTAAGCGAGGCCTTGTCAGCTGTTACTTTTCCTTTTTCAGTTGCCGTTGAATCATTATTAGAACTATTTGCAGCAACATTTTGTTTTGCATTAGGAATAATGGAACTCATGGCAGGATTTATAACATGACTATTAGGCATTGGGTATATTTGAAGAAGGTCATACATACTGATGTTTGCACGTGTCTTCTTTAAATCTTCAATTAAATCATATTGTAAATCTAATTTTGGAGCACTTTGAATAGGTTGGGTAATTTTGGTTGACTGAGTCTGTTTTCCAGATTGAGTTTGTTTATTAGGCTGTGAATTATTGTTGTCATTATTTGTAGTAGAACTTGATGTAGCTCTAGGAGTGTTTGTGAATGCTCTACTATGAGTATTATAGGCATGTTGTCCTGTAGGCATACTTTTACTCTCATATTCTTTCACAAGACTGTCCCAGAAATGACCGTTAACTTGTTGAGGTTCCTCTGATTCTTCATCATTTTCTAATTCCTCTTCTTCTTCGTTTTCGGTTTTTTCTTGACTAGAAGGAGTTTCAGATAAAGATAAAACAACTCGAATTGTATTAAAAATCTCTTCATTTGCTGCTATGTCAGGTGGTGTATTTTTATTATTTGTATTCGGGTTTTGTCTAAACTGATTTTTGAAATATCCCCTAGAAGGAGAAGCTTCAGAATTGGTTTTCTTTAATCCTACCACCTCATTGGTTAATGTTCGAATAGCATTTTGTAGCTGTTGTATATCAAATGCTTTATCTTTGTCTGAATTGAGTTTTTCCGTCTTCCTACGACGAAAAGTATCAGATTTCCCACTTCTATCTAGTTCATAAGACATAGAATCTTTCTCAACTTTAATGGTTTCCTCAAAAGTTTCTACTAATGTTGTTTTCCCAGCTCTCTTAATGAACATCCCAGAATATTTTGGTAAAGCTGACGTATAATTTTCAATAATTATATCCTCTGGTGGTTGAGAAGCAATTGGAATTTTTTTCCTTAATGTCAGAAACCTTTGATTGAAATCTTTGATTCTTTCTTTAGGCTCCATTTTAATCCTAGATAACTCTAGGGATAAAAGAGAGGGTGTTTTATCTTCCCCAAATTTATCTAGAAAGGCTTTATTAAACTCACCCCATTTTGTGATTGATCCCTGTACTAATGAAAAATACCAAGTAGAAGCTCTTCCTTCAAAAGTTAGAGGAAACAATCGACAAACTACATCTTCATGCTGAACGTTCAAGGTTTGAACAGCCAACATGAATTTTTCAACATGCACTTCGGTAGGTTCTTTGTCATCTGGGTTAAACTTAGGGAGGAGTTTATCTGAGTGTTTAGGCAAAGGATGTTGTACACCAGGGACAGCTATAGCAGCTGTTCTTAGCCAAGGGAGTTGTGGATTAGGTGGATTAGGTGGAGGATTGCCTCCTCCTCCTACAGGTACGTTTCCTGCCATTGGACTTCTTTCAGAACTTGAGGAACTTCCTGAATTGGATGGTCTTGGACTATCAGGTGGTGATTCAGGAGGAGCTGGTGGCTGATCAAAACCGCCTTCTGCAATTAGCCTTCTAGCAGTGTTTGTTTGAGTATTTTTCCTTTGATGACTTCTAGTTTTATAACGTGGAGTGTTATCAACTTCTTGCAAACCTTGAGTAACTATGTTCAATTACGCATGACGTCGTTGTTGTCTAGGTAGACCATAATCTATCGGAGATACACCAAGTTTATTGGCATATGCTCTGGTAATAATATGTCGTGATTCTTCCAAACTTTGAGTACTTTGTTCAGGAGTAAATGGAGATGTGATATGATCACGTTCAACGATGTTCCTAACAGTTTCTATAAACGGTGATCTGCTGACTTCTGGAGGATGCTGGCTGGTTGAAAATTTCTCATTAGTTTTCCCTGCCATTAATCATTAACAGGCCCTTCTTCTAGTGCCATTTGTTGGCCCGATTTTCTGACCTAGGGCAACAAGGATATTATTCCCACACAATCAGCTTAAAACAACGTCTGGTGTGTTTGGAGTAGCAAAATCTCGCAGGTTATGGTCCTGCTACCAGCTGAATTTTCTCTTAAGGAGAAACTAAAATTCAGCAAAAATATATCCTAATGCTATTTCTATCTAAATAAACCCTAAAATTATTTTCAACTATCTAAGGTACCCTACGATTGCTTTCTTCAGGAAAGTCTTAGATTTTTTAAGAATTTTTCTAAATATAAAATCTATTTAAAATTATTCTAGAAAATTACACAAATTTAATTTTACAACTGTTAAATGTAACTACACTATGATAATAATAACTAAACTATCTTATATGTCCTATCTATCCTATCTCAGCTGAGAGCGATTTTGAATACTATATTAATTATTAATTAATATAAGATGAACAGAAAGATAAATTGTATGATCTAAATAAAAATATTTAAGCCATACTCATCAAACTATTCTGCTATAACATAACTTATCAGAGAAACTGAAAATAAACAATTACTTCAATTTTCTGAAGTGGCTAATTAATTAATAACTAATAACCAACATAGATATTTGAATAAGAGATAATGTCCAGTATGAAACCACTGCAAAAATACAAATGATATCTAACAAACATAAATGAATATCCTTATATCTTGAATTTATAGTAAAAATACTAATAAATTCATTCACAATGACATATTAATTCAAATACAATATTGGGCTGACAAAGTGAAAATTATAAATAAAGACAAGCATAACAAAGCATACTATATTAATATTAAAATAGAAGATCATATACTAAAATATAGAGTGTATCCAAAACAATACCAGTCATGAGATCAACTTGGAGATTTCCAGTTACATCCCATATCCAAAGATCAAACTTCAGTAAGGAAATAAAATCAGCATCAAAATATATTTTAAGTATGTCTCTCTTCAGTCACTCCATCCTCCCTTTTCCATAAAAATTCCTAGTTTATATAAGACCCCAGTCTTTCGTTTTAGTTTTTCCATAATTGCCTAATGCGATATAAAAGGAGTCCTATTACTATCAAAAGAGTATCGAATCTCTTTTCATCAAACACCTGTTACTAGAAGATAACAATAAAGACAACTAGCCTGGACATTTGCTGATTCAAAAGAACTGGTGAATTCGTGGCTGTTGTTGAAATTCCAGTTTTTAATGAACAACCACGTTTTCCAACTGAAATATAGCATATTCGACATGTCCTAAAACTGTAAAGGATAGCGATGACATGCCCACCTAATTTAAACAGACAGAAGCATCTTATTAAAAACCAATTAAAATAGAAATAACAAAAGAAACTATAATTTATGTGTGCCTGTAAAATCTGCAATTTTATAGGCATGCACAACAAAAAATTTTATTACCTGTTTGACAGAGAAACAACCCATGTACTTGAAAATGGGAATAACCATCAGGTTCTATTTTGAATATCGACTACTCTTCTAGCTTCAGCTAGTTTGGCTTTAAGCTTGATAATCACTAACTTTTGTTTTTCTACTTGTTCAAGCAGATGTTGATTTGTACCTATCATTGAATTTTTCGCCTTTTTATATTCGTTGTTTTTTATATTCATTTCTTTCCACCTGTTAATCTAGTTCAACAACGCCTCTCTGAATGTCTTATTTTCCTCCTCTATCAAAGCTGCATTAGATTGACACTGTTTAAGTTCACCTTTCAATTCTATAATCTTGGTCTCGTATACCTTGTTCAGAACTTATTGAAGAGTTTCTCCTTTGTTTTCATGACATGAATCAACTTCCCGAGGAGGATTAGGATTTTTTATGTTTTGGCCAGATGGTTGAAGACTGATAAACAATGGTTCGGGATCCGAAATACAAGCGTCCATACCCGATGGAGCAACTTCTGCCTTACCCGACTCTGTAATGTTTTTGATTGATTTTACATTATTATCCTTTATAAGAGAGGGTTCATTTATATGAGTAGTTGACGGAACGTCGTCCTCAATATGGACAATCGAAGGCTGAGTACCCTGTTGATTAGTCATAGAAATAGAAACTGTAGGTGCATTATTCATGCTTCTAGTAACCCTCCTCGAACGAACAAACACCAAATTTTTTGATTCAAAGCCTCCTCTATCACAACATACTTATGCTAGTCGGTCTAATTTATGCATAGACTCCTTGATATGTTTACAAGGATTATTTGGCTCAGAGAGATTTTTACAATCAACAGCGTTAATATCTTTGCTTTCGGTTAACCTGTCCTCTGTTTTTGTAGGAATACTACAACATTTACCAGATGGGGGTCGGTTCAAAGATGCTTCAAAGAAACAGGGAACTACGTTCCCAACACCATCATTACTGATACCAGCATTTATGGGTGGATTGGCTTCCTTGAGCCCTTTATCCTCTGATTCAGTCCCAGGAACATTACTAAACTCGGGTTTTGCAGAAGCCTTTCGTTTCCTATGGGTCTTTGGGGAGGGGTTTGGCCAATATTGAGTCGGCCCCAATTGACATTCAGTTAAAAATTCATCCCATGATTTTCCATTCAAAGATAGTTGATGCTGTATTATGATTTTGACTAAACCATGGTGAAATAAACTTCTATCAAGGTTATCGAAACTTTGAACCGAATGCGACATTTTTTTCAAACTTTTCCACAGATAAAATTTTAGATTAAGCTTACAACCTTTTAATGCTAACAGGAGTCGTAGGTGGTAATAGTGTAGGTGAGAAAAACATCCATCGCATGACACATACCTGACCAAAATCTTGTAGAAGGCTCTCCATTCTGGCTTCAGGAACTTGAATGAAACCCCTATATTCAGTTTTGCATCATCTGGTAATGGTAGCAGCAAGGATAGACACTTATTTTTATTAACCTTACCACCTTTGAACCAGTGCTCTCCAATTTGTGGGAGCTTTCTAGCCTCTATGATTTTATCTTCGTTAATGATGAACTTAAAACCCCCGATCTGTGCAATATTTTCTTTTAAATTCAAAGCAAACAGTTTGGTCACCTCTGCATTATGGACGTCAAAACACCTAAAGAACTGCCCCCATCCAACCTTTTCAAATAGCAGGGCAACCTTCTCATCTGCTTCTATAAGCTCTGAACCTGAAATTTCAAAACGACTCAACGGAGCCATAGCTTCCTCAACACTATCCTGGTTTCGAAATGGAATGAATGGACTTGTGAAGAGGGAGGGGATAGGTATCCAAGTGCATGACATGATGCGAAATATCAAAACTTCACATGCTTCAAATTTGACAGATATGAGGGCTCTAAATTTGGTCATTTTATCCAAACTTAGCAATGATGAATGCTATAGCCAACGTTCTATTATGATACATGCATGTTTAGCCACGACTAATAGTAAAACTTAACCAATTCGACATATCAGGGATCGTTTGATTGATGGATCATAAATCAAGACATTGATTACACACAGTGGTCATGATGAACTCGTACATTGTTATGAAATGGAATGGTTATCAACATTAAATCATGCTGATACGATTCATCAATATATTCACAGCTGTCAGTTAATCATGAGGTGTTAGCCAAGTATCCATGCCAACGCAACGATCTAAATAAAAGGTGTTATTTATTTGACATATGAGTCATGTATCGTCGTAAACACTGTCAATTGATGGTCTCCTTCAGATTGTTTGTGAAAGGTGGTAGCGTTTATTGACATGGCGATATAGTATCGAAACCATACACCCTAATGTTTTGCATTATAACTAACTAATAATCCGAATTAATATTTATGTCATGTATATACATAAAGTCTCATTTTGAAATATAGATTTATGATTTTACAAAATCCCATCTATTAATATTCCAAATTGAATTCGATAGGATACTAAGACATAAAACCATGTCATATGAAGATTTCGAAATGATACTCATTTATTTGCTTTTCACTAACTATATATACAATTCCACAAAATAATGATATGATATTAAGTTACAAATGGAATATGAACCTTTGGGTTTAATAAGATTTTAATTTAATAATTAACCTTTAGTTCTAGGTTTTTCAGAACTTATAATATCTTATCAATAACCAGCTTCAAAATGTGTGTTCGTTGAACCTCAATTAGCATACTATCTCTTTAAATTTCTTAAATCATATATATATAATCAAAATAGATTATTTAATGATGAATTGATTATATAAAAATTCATGGAACTGACAACTGCTAATTATCAAGTTTATGAAAAATGATTTCATCAGCTTCTAATATGTTACTAAACTTTTCTAAAATTGAGAGTACCTTTAGAATGGAACATTCTAAAGGCACTCTTTTATAATTTTTAAATAGGTAAATCATAAAAGAGAGCTGATCTCCCTTCATCTTAATGAGAAATGAAGGGGTTGTTGCTGACTGCCAACAGGTCGAAATTAGGGTTTATGTAGTTCCCAACAGTCACAAACAATTGCAACAAAAATTGTAAAAGGGTTTTACCTCCACTAGCATGATTCTTTCAACAAGCTCTCTCAGCCTTTTGCAAATATCTCACGTCCAAATTCAGTTGGTACACATAGGCTCAAGAATAGTCTTCCATGAGTTCGGAACTCTCAGCAATTTTCTTTGGCAGGTCACAACAACTTCACAATCAATTGTAGATCATTGTCACTCCATGCTCCCAGCAGCCACACCAAGGGAGATCGCTGTCACTCCATGCTCACTACAATTTGAGTGGACACAACAACAAAAAATAATAAGGGTTTCCTTAGGTCCAACGAAAGAGAACACCACACTTTACGCCTTCTTTTTATTCATGTCTGTGTATCCACGCAGCATCACACTCACATAATACAAGAGCAGTCATGCTCCACGCAGTAGTGACGATGAAGGATATGAAGAGTATTTACTCTTAAATGAAGTAGCACATGTCACAATATTCCATGGAGTAGCACAAAGACACAAAGATATATAGAAGTCTTCGGGTAGAGCTATATAGTAGTCTTCATGTAGAGATTCCAAGCACAAACTTGCAGCAGCTGAGGGTGACCCAATTAGAGCTCGATCCACATCCCAAACTTTCGATAGAACCCAAAGATGATATCTTTATTTTTCCTAATTGTGAGGTAGTTCAAAAATTAGGTTTTCTATATTCCAACTAGCAAAAGCAAATTACCTTCACGTGACTGAGTAAACACAATGTCTTCAGGATTCATGTAGCTAGAGAAAAGGTGTGAATCTTCCAGCTACACAATGTCTCTTTCCACCAACTTGTAGCAGCCAAATAGTAAAATGCTTTCAATCTTTAACAAAGAGATCACATCCACATAATCATGACTGTCATTCACACTCATTGAGAATGACGGGAAATAGGAGAGCACGCTATACTCAGTAGCAATGTGAAAACACGCCAAGAACAGAGTGAGAAATACAATGGAACGATGAGATTCAAGAATACTGACGACAACCAAGTGAAAGCACAATGCATGCAATGCAACCGTTTAGACAGTGAAAGATTGTGCAGTGAATTGAGGAAACAAACCCTTTCATACCTCAAATTAAAACTGTTGCAGAATAACGCATGTATTGAAGGCACGCAGGAGAGACTAGTGGTGGCAGACTGACAACTTGCAGGAAGCCTAAAACGAATTTGGTAGAGGTCAGAACGAAGTTCTGGCAGACAGAATGCAAGGACTGAAATGCAGCCAGGAGTTATGGTAGGTGGTGCTCTGATAGGCATGCATGCAGGAGTTATGGAGCTCTGATACCACTGTCAGGAATAACTCCCGAATATGTTTATTCCATTGCAAAATCATTTATTTATACATTACATATGCTGGTTGAGTTTCATCTTCCGACCAGCCTTTTCAGCTTCCTACATAACTATTCATTTTCCTTTATTTATTTACAAAATATAATCCCGATGGATTATATTCCAACAGATACACCATATTTTGTGCTCAATTTAATGTCCAATTTTACATCTAGTTAGGAGTCCACTTTTGTATCTACTGTTGCATCTAGTTTTAGACCTAGTATTGCATCTAGTTTTGAGTCATTAATTGTGTCTAGTGTTGAGTCTCTTTTTGCATCCAATTTTGTGTTTAGTATGACATCCATTTTTGTGTCCATATTTGTGTCTGACATAAGGTCGACTTTTGCATCCACTTTTGTGTTTAGTGTGATGTCCACTTTTACATCATGTTTTGCATTTAGTGTTGCATCTAATATTGCATCCATCTTGTACTACTACATTTTTTACCTTTAGAAATACATTCCAATATCATTAGGGCATGGAGGAATTGAACCACCAACCTCTTGCTTGTAAAGCAGGTGCTATTCCATTGAGCTAGAACCCTTTAAGAATCGGGAAGAGGAGAAATATTAACACATAGATTTCATCATTTATAATTCTAATAAAAGACAATAGGATCCAAATGCATTCATGCTTAAAATCCAATTTATTTTTTCAACCACACTAATAAGCACAAAAATATACCATGCTCAGGGAACAAAATATCCTAAACACTTACGTAATCTATTAAAGTGGTCCGCAAAAGAGTCTTAGAGAACAACATAATGTATTCATGCATAACTAATAACCTAAAATTGATATGGACAAAGAATCAGCGATGTGTTTAAGAAATAGTTGTAGAATCCAATTGACGATGTGTGTGTTGCTACATACATGTTGTTATTCATTGATGAGGTGATTTTGTTCAGCAATGGGATGGTAAGAGAAGAACTCATGAATGGTTACTAAAAGAAGATGTCTACTATGTGCAGCATATATGATATAATGAATATTTTAACAATTAACACCAAAAAAGTTGATTTATATTATTTGCATTATTTATAATCTAAAAATTAGTAAGATGTCAACAAGAAATAGGATCATACTAGTTTCCACAATTGATAAGGCCACAAGGAGGTAGATGAAGTTCAGGGGTTTCTCATCTTACTAATGATTGTTCCATCAAGAGATTTTGAAGGGGCATTTCATCAGTTCATCAACATAGCTTCATGAATCCTGCAAATTTTGGGAGCAGGGGCAAAGAGGGGGGTTCCTCCATGCAACATAGCTTCATGAATCCATTTAATAATAGCTAACGGAGAGAATGTGAAATAAGAAATAACAAAAACAACACAAAAAGAAAAAGAGAATAATGGGATTCAGAGTAAAAATTACTGAAGAGACATGGAGAAGGAATGAATAAAGGAAACTTTACATAGAAAAGAACAAATTTTTTCTTGAACTATTCAAAATTTCAAAAGGGGCTTATCAACAAACAATCTCAAATTGAAATTTATCTCAGGCACGTTAATGAACAATTCATGAGTTCCATATTTGTGATGATGAGGACTAATTTGATTTATGGGGTTCTAAATACCAACAATTTTAATAATGGACAATTCAATTTCTTTCCCATCGGAATTAGATGTGCCAATTTAAATTCAAAGATCATTGTATAAAATTGAACCTTAAAGAACGAAGGGAGGTGGGGGTTTTGGAGATAGTTCAATTTTTTTCACTTAATATTAAATAATACAACATTCGACTTTACATTTGGCAATCACATGTGTTTAGATAGGGGAGGATGAATCTAGGTCAAAATGATAATTTTATTGTGCAAGTTCATCTTCTTGCAGAACTGCAAGAATCTGAAATAGAAAAGTTGTGGGGATGAAAGGACACAAGAAGAAAACCTACAAAATTGCAAGGTCGTAGACACAACAAAGTGGTCAACACAGTTTGAGACATGTCACCCTAAGTTTCCAAAAACAATGTTCCATAAGTGAATATAATTTTGCACGAATTAGAATACCTGAAACATAGCTGAAAAAATCAGAGTTCCACAACAATACAAAGGCCACAAGACCACATAGTGTAATATAGAAAAGAATCACAACACTATTTGAATAAAGAATCAATAGGTCATGGAGTTTAAAAATACAAGTTCTATGTGTTTTGATATTATAACTCAACAACAAAACTATTGTGTGTGCATGTATGGATTTATGTAAGTGTATGAGTTACGAGAAAACTTAAAAGTTGTGAAAGTAATGCTCTTCCATATTATAAGCGTCTCTTATACAAAATTTATTTGTATTAATCCATGCAAATATGCATGTGTTCTTTATTCTATGAATTTAATCTAATTCTATATCTGTAGGCAAACAAAGACAACAAACTATCCAACATCCGTAAGAAACATCCAACATCCTCTAGACGCATGTTGTATGAGCATGAGCGTTGTAAAAGAAAGGGATCAAAAGTCCATGCAAATCTAGATAGATTTATCTTAAAAGTAGGAAAAGTGTTGTTAGAAAACCATTAATACAAGAAGTCTAAAACTACTATAGGAATTTGGACAACCAACAAAAAAGGAAGCTTAATGTCAGAGTTACAAGTTGTATGCAAGCTGTTTTCAAGCATTTTGCAGCAAACAAACTTTGAGGAGTAGGGTGGCTAGCCAAGACCAATAATATTCGATTGTAGACATCCAAATAGTGTTGGAATAGTCCATTGGAATTTTCATTTGGGTCATTAGTTGAAAATGTATGTATTGTAAGTGGATCCCTCCACCTCTATTTAAGATTATATTGTACTATAAAAATGAAAACTTATTCAACCTCTCACAAAAATATCTAGATACATCCAACAGACTAAATAGTGCTACAAATTAAAGATAAACTTAGGGAATATTTCTTAAATCTGCCAAGAAGTACATATAACTCCATCATACCTACCATCTACAAAATCTGAACCTACTACAGCTTCAAAATCAACCACTATCTATATAATAGAGACAACACATTCACATCCCAGCTAGAATAGATCATACCTAAGTCATTCCTGTTAGGAGAAGGTATGCACATTCAAAAATAAGGTTTATCAACCCCAGAGCAATGATGCCCAAGTTAACAGTCCAAAAGAAACCCAGAGAAATGAACCCGGTCTACCTTTTCAGTAGCAAAATGGAATTATCATACATTCTTCATGTGCTAACAACTGGAATTCAATTCAAAGGAAATTGTGAAATTATTACTGAGTCCAATATGACTACAACAATAATCCAGTTCAAATGATGGAGAAAACCCATTTCTTATCTAGATGCAAGGTCCTTGATGGACTTGGAGTAATGTTGGTGGTAGTAATTTGAATGAAGATTGAGCCAAATCTATGTTGGATTTATTGTTGAATGTATATTTAATGGGGTGATATAGTTGAGCCACAACCAAATCCTGTGATTATGCATTACAATACACAGTATGCGATGTAATTGATATGGAAATAGAGCATTGTAAACATAATAAAATCCTTCCATACATACTACACACTTATGCACAAGGAGACTTTGACCTCATCTTCGACAA
This sequence comes from Pseudotsuga menziesii, assembly GCA_001517045.1. NCBI lineage: Eukaryota > Viridiplantae > Streptophyta > Pinopsida > Pinales > Pinaceae > Pseudotsuga > Pseudotsuga menziesii. Next base: position 163,707 of record LPNX010036972.1, read on the forward strand.
ATTGAATGACCCATTGTGAAGAGTGCATTGGCATTGGTGATTAGCATTGGTTTTGACTTTCAATAGCTCGAAACCTAACCTAAATCAGTGAACTAATCTAGAACATAATCCTTGGAATCAACTCTAAAAACAAAGAACCCTGCATTATTCTAAGAGTAGAGACCAAATTTCAATTCTGCAGAAAAGTCGTGTTGGTGAGACCTGAGGGCTATAAGTCCCATATTTACAGATCATGTCTACATTGCTGTTAGTGTTGCAATACTTTCCCATGAATAAGAAAACATAAAATATGATTCCATGTCTATTTGAGTTCCAGGTGATCATGGACATTTATCGCATACCCAATCATCCAACTAAAAGAAATAGAACACTACCCCCTTGTTTGGAATTTTACTTTTACTTTCATCAAAACCTTCCACTTCTCGAGAGAAAAACCATCTCTATTGAAGCAATGATCTCTTCTAGACATCACATCAGCGATTAGGTTCCTGCTATCCAAAAATAGCATTAGGGGTAGAATAAATTTTATCAAAAACACGTTTTGGTATTTTCCTGACAACAATATTCCTTACTTTAAGCCTCAAGTGATTTAGAGCATCCATACTTTACTCTATTCACCAAAATTTAAAACTGGTCTTTCCTTGAGCTGCAAATCCCTAGGTGAATTGACATTTAACACATCTTCCAAACAATCTCAGTTCATATTTGCAAGACAATTAAGCATCACTCTATGCATTTATAATGTCATTTAATTACTAAGGTGTTATTTCTAGTTGAATGAAAGATTAACTACTTTTCCACATAGAAGAGAAAAAATTAAATCCAGGCATATTAAAGACCACTCACATGACAACAAAATGGGAATACCCACTGCAAGAAAATGCTTTCGAAATGCAAGTTCATTAATCCAAATGTCTAAAAGTAGGCATAGACAAAATATAGATACATAGTCATGCAAATAGACTCATGGCTCTGCAGGAGAGACAACGCTGATAAAATCGCTTGCTCTGCATTTTCACATTTATCTTCTGACCTTCACAGAAGTCACAGACCACCAATCCTTTCCCCTTGCAAGGATCACAGAGGATGCCAGCTCCCATTACTTCCTAGAATGTAAATTGTGATTCATAAAATAGTTAAAAACCAATAAACTTATATGCATTCTAAATACCAATCAAGAAACAAATTCAAGTATATACTATAGTTAAATCAAAAGCTCAAGAGTATAGTAAACAACACAAGCATGTGTGTGTATATATATGAAACGCGTTCAAGTGTATACTATAGTTACATCAAAAGCTCACAAGTACAACAAACAACACAAGCATGTCTGTATATATATGCGTGTGTGTGTGTGTGTGTGTGTGTGTGTGTGTGTGTGTGTGTGTGTGTGTGTGTGTGTGTGAATGAGATAAGTGCATGGGCTACAAAAAATACTAGAGAGGGTATACGAAGGACAAAATATTTAAAATTATAGTCTATCATAATCAACTAGGGCATACTAATTGGTATCACCATTAACTGATACATATCCTTCATTGCAGGCAGCTATGGCAAAATAAGTTTATATCCTCTGTTGCATTATTAAGACACCTACTAATTTTTTCGCGGATTAGAAACAGAGAAAAGTGCTTATATATACTTACTTGTTGGGATTGAAGTGAAGATTCCCTACAGGTAATTCTCTGTGTAAAAGCAGGCCTGGAGTTGGACCACGGAAAAGGTGGAGGTAAGATGTTTCTGATTAGATTTGCAGAGATATTTCTACTTGATGTTATTATTTTTCTACAGTATGTGTTTGTAGATTCTAGGATTTGAAGATTGTTTCTGTTTAGATAGGTTTCCAGCTTTATCACTACTTAGGGATTTTCAGGATTATTCTTCGAGTGCAGAATATGAACATTTACAGTGAGATCTAGGCACTTTTCAGGATCTATCTAAATTTTTATAATCAATATTTTGTGCAGCTACTCTTCCCTTGTAGAACGCTTACTACCAGAGATACGTGATTACTAATTTAGAATATTAATGCTGCATCCTTATATGACATCATTGTAAAGGAAGTCATGATCATTTTGATTGGCTTTTGTGGATGTTCTCATCTTCCCAGAGAACTAGTGCAGAGAGAGGTATTTTTAATTTGGTTCTCAGCATTGCCAAGATTACTACTAATTATGTAGGATGCAGCGATTTGTCAAGTGAAATTGAAGTGAAATGATTGCGAGATGTCAATTGACTGATACATTTTCATATATTTTCAAAATGATCCAGAATTTTGAAGTCAGAGATGAGCCATCAATTGATATTTGATGGTTTCTCAATTTACTTGTGTATCTCATCTAACACTTGCAATTTTTTTTTCTGTTAATAGATGCTTTTGACATTTCTACTTTGTTGTATTTCAGCAGTGGAATATCAGTATACTCATCAGATTAAATGCCAGGTGCAATTCCTGGGTGATTATGACATAAGAGTATGGACTTAGCCAAATCAAAAATAGTTGTAATTACTGATTCAGATTTTTAAGGGCCATCGTATTGGAAAAAATAGGCTGCTTGTGGGCCTGAAAAATTCGGGCCAATTGTAATCCTCTTGAAGCTAGATAGAAGGCAATTTCCACCTTAAAAAACAAAAAATTGCATCCATCTCTTGGGTTTAAACACAAAAAAACATAAGCTTGCATCCATCGCTTGGATTTAAACACTAATATCTGGTATAAGGTTTGATTTCTCATGCAGGGTTTCAGAGAACCCTCGTACAACAACAAGATTCTACAATTATAGGATTAAGAAGAAAATATCGGCACATATTGGTAAATCAAAAACGATTGCCGATAGCCATTGCAATCGGCGTAGTGGAAATGAAACTGTATGAATGGATTTATTGCTTGAATGTATATTTAATGGGGAGATATAGTTGATCCACAACCAAATCCTGTGATTATGCATTACAATACATAGTATGTGATGTAATTGACCTGGAAACATAGCATTGTAAACAGAACCGAACCCTTCCATACATTCTACCCACTTATGCACAAGGATACTTTGACCTCAGCTTTGACAAATTGAATGTCCCATTGTAGAGATTGCATTGGCATTGGTGATTAGCATTGGTTTTGAATTTCAACAGCTTGAAACCTTAACTAAAGCAATGAACCAATCTAGAACAGAATCCTTGGAATCAACTCTGAAAATAGAGAACCCTGCATTATTCTTGTGCCAAAAAGGCATACCAATTTGCTAAGAATAATAAAATGCATGCCATGAAGCTTGTGTAATTCTTACATAAATGTTATAAATGACTTTAATATCTATCTTATATGGACATCTCTCTTTTATATATTTCTCCATGTTTGCTACATCTTAAAACGACTGGAACCGAATATATATTGCCTTTCATCTAGCATAACCAGGTGCAGTCGGGGACCTACCTTATATGTAGTTAATTTTCTACTTGAAGGAGATATTCCAGCATGCTTGAATGCACTAGCAAGTAGTATGAAAGCATATTTGAAGGTCTGATCCAAAAATGAGTAAGGAGGCAACATTCAAGTTTAAAAAGTCATAGGGTGAGAAGTGCTCATTAAAGCAGAGGGAATTCCAAGGATTCAAGGAAATTGGGATGCTTATCTAGGGTTCCCATATATAGAGAGGATTATATTAAAGCTTCATTGGCCTAAATATAAGTGTGGATGGAACCATTGTTGACCACTTTACCACTTATTCCTATGAGATTCATATGTTGAGTAACAACCTAATTCATTTGATGACACATGGAATGGTTTTAGTATCATCAGAATGCTTGATTTAATCTCTATTTCCCCATTTTGTATGGGTGTCCATATGTGATTTTGATCACACTTTTGAGAGGGATGACATCATTCATGATGATGATTTGTCAGTGGCCATCATATAGAATATTAAGGCCATAGCCTTATATTCCATCATTGTAAAGGAAGTCATGATCATTTTGATTGGCTTCTGTGGATGGTCTCATTTTCCCGGAGAACTACTGTAGAGAGAGGTATTTTGAAGGTGGTTCTCAGCATTGCCAAGATTACTGCTAATTATGTAGGATGCATCGATTTGTCAAGTGAAATTGAAGTGAAATGATTATGAGATGTCAATTGACTGATACATTTTAAGATCTTTTCAAAATGATCCAGAATTTTGAAGTCAGAGATGAGCCATCAATTTATATTTGATGGTTTCTAAATTTAGTTGTGTATCTCATCTAACACTTGCAATTTTTTTTTTCTATTAACAGATGCTTTTGACGTTTCTACTTTTTTGTATTTCAGCAGTGGAATATCAGTCTACTTATCAGGTTAAATTCCATGTGCAAGTCCTGGGTGATTATGACATAAGAGTATGAACTTATCCAAATGAAAAATAGTTGTAATTACTTATTCATATTTTTAAGGGACATTGTATTGGTTAAAACAGACTGCTTGTGGGCCTACCAGACTGCTTGTGAGCTAGATAGAAGGAAATTTACACCTTAAAAAAACAAATAATTGCATCCATCACTTGGGTTTAAACACAAAAAAACATAAGCTTGCATCCATCACTTGGGTTTAAACACTAATATCTGATATAGGGTTTGATTTCTCATGCAGGGTTTCAGAGAACCCTCGTACAACAACCGAATTTTGCAATTATAGGATTAAGAAGAAAATATCGGCACATATTAGCAAATCAAAAAAGATTGATGATACCTATTGCAATTGGCGCAGTGGAAATGAAATTGTATGAATGGATTTATTGCCTGAATGTATATTTAATGGGGAGATATAGTTGAGCCACAACCAAATACTATGATTATGCATTACAATACACACTATGTGATGTAATTGACCTGGAAACAGAGCATTGTAAACAGAACCGGACCCTTCCATACATACTACCCACTTATGCATAAGGAGACTTTGACCTCAACTTTGACAAATTGAATGTCCCATAATCCATTGCAGAGAGTGCATTAGCATTAGTGATTAGCATTGGTTTTGAATTTCAATAGCTCAAAACCTGAACTAAAGCAATGAACCAATCTAGAACATAATCCTTGGAATCAAATCTGAAAACAGAGAACCCTGCATTATTCTTGTGCAAAAAAGACATACCAATTTTCTAAGAATAATAAAATGCATGCCATGAAGCTTGTGTATTTCTTACATAAACGTTATAAAAAAATTTAATATCTATCTTATATGGACATCTCTCTTTGATATATTTCTCCATGTCTGCTACATCTTAAAACAACTGGAACCGAAAATATATTTCCTTTGATCTAGCATAACCAGGTGCATCCGGGGACATACTTTATATGTAGTTAATTTTCTACTTAAAGGAGATATTCCAGCATGCTTGAATGCACTAGTAGGAAGTAAGAAAGCATATTTGAAGGTTTGATCCAAAAATGAGTAAGGAGGCAACATTCAAGTTGAAAAATCCATAGGGTGAGAAGTGCTCACTAAAGCAGAGGGAATTCCAAAGATTCAAGGAAATTGGAATGTTTACCTAGGGTTCCCATATATATAGAGGATTAAGGAGGGAAGATAGTAGAATATAACGTCATGTATGAATTAATACTTTAAAGAAGAAGAAAAAACATCTGATGAACTATGCATTACCGTATTTAGACTGCCTTCCTTTGTTCAACTTACTTCCTTTATACTTCCTTCTGTTCTTTACTTGACTACTATTTCAACTGCTGCTCTTTTCAAATAACACACTACAATAGGACAGAAGCATCTAACCTTGCCCCTCTATTTTTATCCTGCCTTGGAAAGGAAGAATCTCTAACGCTTTACCCTGTGTTATTATTACTTACGCTTCAAACCTTGCACCTTAATGGAGGATGCCCGCTACAGACAACAGCACTATATGGGGGTCTAAGGACCTTGATTTAAAAAAATCCAACTGAATTTGGGTCCGAGGAAATGATTCCAAGAAAAATCATCCACATAAAACCATGTTTCAAGAATCACAAAGAGAAATCATGGCAATAAAACCTCATAGTGAAATCAGCGCTACAAACCCTTACAAAATAATTCCCATAAAACCTTGATGCCAACAAGTCCAATTAAATTTGGTGAGGACACATTGTGAAGCATCAAGGAGAGCGAAACAAATTTTTTTGGATGTTATAGATTTTCGGGTGTAAAAGGGAAAATTGTTCTCTTTTTGGGGAAATAAAAAACTTTCCAGAACATTACAAAGGAGAAAAATAATTTCTTTGAACATTGGTAAGAGAAGCATTTAAATATACACATGCATCAAGGTCAAACAAATAAAAATGTAATTTTTAATAGTTTACAATAATTTCCCATATTATAGTGTATTATTAATGTCATATTTTGCATTCAAAATGTAGTAGTTCCATGTCTTTAATGTCGAAAAACAAGTATACAAGATCAACTCTCTTAATAATAGGCTTATAAAATTGACAACTTGTAAGCATGGGCCTCTAAGATTATAGAGATAGTCTTATCAGGAATGCTATAAGAGACAGAGGTTAACATTGTACAAGGCCACCTTTTTAAGACAATTATTACTATATGTTACACAGATTGTCAAAAGTAGAACTAAACAAGTTTAGTGGCTCCAACCCAACGAGATGGATTACCCAAATGGAACATTATTTTCTCCTCCAAGGTATTAATGATAAGTAGTTGAAACTCAAAGTGGATATGTTATACTTGGATCGAGAGAATTGGCATGGTGGAAATGGCATAAGAAGAATTACAAGGCATATGTTGCCCAAAGCCAATTTGTGAATGCCATCTCATTATATGTTGGATGGAAAGTATTTGTAGAGGAAATATAATATAATATTAATGGATCTATATATGTGGAGGAAATGTAATATTATATTGATGAATGGTTTTCCTTTACCTTATGTGAAACATGGAAATGGTTGTTGAACTTAAGCATACATGGAGATTATATAATCATGGATCATATATTATATATGCTTGTTGACAACACATGCCATATTTGGAGGTGGCATGTTTCCTTTTCCATGGTTTGAGGAGAACATGTGAAAGTAATTTGTAGAAGTTTTTATAAAGTATTTAATAGAATTTATGTGGATATCAAATAGAGGGCCTTTCATCTCTTTTGTTGACATTTATTAATGGTTAAGTAACCTTGGAAGGGGATTTTGGATGCTTCCATATGGTTCGTGTGCATTGTTTTAGTATTGTACACACCATTCTTTCACCTCTATGATTGTTGTTGTGATTAGGAAATCAAATGAATTCAAGATTTAGTGAAATACTAGAATAAGGACATTATGGGCCTCTAAACAGGATCAAAAGGTCGTCAATATGTATTTCCAAGAGTTTATATTTATAAAAGGTGGCAATTTTAAAAGGTGAAGGGAAATATTTCTTAAAATGGGTGGAGTGTGTTGATTCCCTTTATTTGTTTAGTAAAGTTTTGGTGGTTGAATGGAGAGTAGAGAGGTCCTTTACGACGTAGTATGGAGGATATATTGTCATGTACGATTAAAGTGCCTTCTTCAATCAAAGAGGGGAAGACAATAAATAATGTAAAGTGTGTGTAAATGGAATTGAATATGTGACCTATGAAAGGAGAAGGAAATAAAAAATGTAAATATATAATCAACGGATTTCAACCTGTGGCCTATGGTAAGGAAAATCAAAATGAAAATAATCAAATGTGTGTTAATTGATTTGGACCTATGACCTCTCACCAAAAGTGGCCAAACCTGAAAAAATAACAAAATGGATATTCCATGGGAACTGAAACTCTAACATCTCAATCATGAAAATAGAAAAGAGGATGCACAAATGTTTATGGGGTTGAACATGTGGGATCTTAGTGAAGGATGGAAAACTCAAAAAAATGTGTTTAATGATAACAATAAAAATGTAATAACATATGTCTAATATATGTATCTGATTCATGCACATGTATTTTTCTATGAAGGTATTTTGGATCCAAAATGGATATTTTTTAGTCATTATGATCCAAGATTAAGACATGTTTTCGAATATGCTTCAATCAATACTGAGAAAACCAATGATGACCAACCAAATATAGTTGAGGGAGAACAAATTGGCATCCATGATGATGTTCAAGTTGAAGAATATCTAGTAGAAGAATGTGAAGATTATAATGATGACAATATTCCTTTAGCAATATGGAGAATCAGGGTCATAGGTGCATCTTCAAAAGATGCTATCATGGAGGAAGCTGATATTATGGAGGAAGATAATATGGATGATATCAAAACAAATGATGAAAATAGATCTGGTGACATTCATGTAACTAATCTGGAAACAAATTTTTTTGATACAGAATATGATGAAAGTGAAGATGAGGATGATTACAATACCACTTTAGGAGGATGGTTTAGCAATAATAATATTAGGTACTTGCAAGAACATATGAACATTGACAAGGAAAAATTGGAAGACCTAGATGCATATTATAATGTGAATCAAGATTTCTAAATTTACAGTTGGATATGTAATTCATATTTAAATAATAATGGTTTTTATGTCCCATTTTAAAATGCTTAGTTATTATTTGGCTACAATAATCATTCAACTACTATGTTTAGAACTCATAATCTAAATTAATGTGTTGATTCTTGTCTCTATACTCGTTACCTAGTGCAATGTCCTTAAAATGTTTATAAGTTAATATGACTTGGTAGCCAAAAAGTAACAAGAATTAGTTGGATAATAGTTATTGTGGTTAGTTTCATCTATTGGTTGATCATTGTTAGAAGTGATATGAAGTTATTCATTGAGAATTAAAAAATGTTATATATGTATATTGTGGAAGTTGTCATATGCATGTACATACAAATATAACTTGTGCAGTTGAAGGAATTGGTTAGCACAAATGTACGTAAACTACATTATAGCAAAAAACTTTGATTAGTTTATGTATAAGCTCACCTTTAAAACAAATATGATTCACTTAAACATATATATAATCCATGAAGTATTCATATAGATGTTCGAATCAGATTTCAATTAGATTATGTGATTTAGAACTACCCTCCAAATCAAAATACTTTTGATTAACTATAATAGGAAATGAAAAGTAAGATGCCAAATCGAGGAAACGTCATATTTTGATTTTGTTGTCACCTTTGTTCATCAAATCATCTTTTTTCCACTTTAGCAAGATCTTTATATTATGTGCCTATTTTTTCACCTAGACATGAATCTAACACAAGTAGAATTTAAATGTAATTTATTTGGGATGTTATAGTGGACGCAATTTGTGTCCATTTTAGCATCATGATGATATCGACCGCCTAGTTTTGCACCTATATAGACTATCATAAGGAGAACATAAATGTATTTGATTTGGGGTGATAAAGTGGAAGCAATAAATGTAATTGATTTGATGACAATGAAATTCACAATTATGTGATTACATGATAATGATGATGACAATGCTGTTGTTGACGATGACAATGACAATGACAATGATGATGATGATGATGAAAATGATGGAAATGACGATGAAGTCGACAATGATGTGATTATATGGTGATGATGATGATGATGATGATGATAGTAATGATGACAATGACAATTATGATGACAATGAAAATGACATGAGAAATGATGATGATGATGATGATGATGATGATCTTTATAAGAAAGTGTTGGTAGAGATAAATAAACACAGTTTCACTACAAGATCCAAGATTAAAATGTGCTCAATCATAGTTATAAGTTATGCATTCTTAAAATTGTAACTGTATCCCACTTGTTATGCATGCTTTAAATGGTAAACATATCCCATATGCTTTAAATGACGACGATGATGAACTAGATGACAATGACAGTAATGATGTTTTTTATGATGAAGATGATGGAAATGATGATGATGATGATCATCATCATCATCATGATTATTGGCATTTTCATCAGTTATTCATCATGAGTCTTTGGAATAAGAAATAACATCTACCAAAAATATGTGATTAGTGGAAAAGGGTCATGGAGGACACATACAATTTATGCATGACAAATAACAACTTATTTTTTAGGATGATAAACATCATCATTCTCATTGTATTCATAATCATTGTCATTGTTATCATCACCATCATCATCATTCATTTCATTGCCATCATAATCATTTCCAATGTCGTAATTTTCATTGTCCTCATTCTCCTCATTATCAAAAACATTATCATCATCATCATAACCATCCTCAATATCATAATTACTATCCTCGTTGTTATGTTCAACATCTGGGTGTAAAATTGGATGCAAAAGTGGATAAAAGCATGGATGAAAAAAAGGATGCAAACATGGATGCAACAAAAGTAGGAGCATAATGGGGTGCACCAAAAATGGATGCAAAAGTTGATGCAACAGTGGATGCAAAAGTTTATGCAACAGTGGATGCAAAAGTTGATGCAAAAGCGAATGCAAAAAATGATGCAAACGTGGAAGAAAAACATGATGAAAAAAGTGGCACAAAATTGGATACAACCATGGATGTAAAATTGGATACAAAATTGGATGTGAAAGTGGATGCAACAAAAGTAGATGCAAAATTAGTTGTAACACCCAACGCAAAACCCAATGCAAAAGTGGATGCAAAAATGGATGCATAAAGGGATGCAATAATTGATGTAAAATTGGATAAAAAAAAAGATGCAAACTTGGATGCAAAAGTTGAAGCAAAAGTGGGTGTAAAAGTAGGCGCAAAAATGGGTGTGAATTGGGACGCAACAAAAGTGCATGCAATAGTAGATGCAAAAAAAGACGTAAACATGGATGCAAAATGGGATGCAAAAAGGGATGAAAATGTGGGTGCAAAAGGGGACGAAAAAATGGATGCAAAATTGCTTGAAACAAAATGAGATGCAAAACTAGACACAAAACATGATGTAAAATTTGATGCAAAACTTGGTACAGGAAGGGATGCAAAAAAAGAAGCAGAAGTGGATGCAAAAGTGGATGTAAAAAAGGATGAAAAAGTGGATGAAAACAAGGGTGTAATAGTTGAGGCAAACATGACGTAAAAGGGGGTGCAACAAGAGTAGATGTACAAACTAGGTGCAAAATTAGGTGCAAAACTAGGCTCAAAACCTGTCGCATAACTAGGTGCAAAACCTGGGGAAAATTATGTCACAATTTGCGCTAGATTTAAAAAAAGGACGCAAAAAATGCCTAAAAGAGCACCAAACCATGAAATTACACCATTTTTTCCAAAAAATGAAGAAAAATACACTGAAAGATGGTCGAGACGCAAAAATGGATGCAAAAAGAGATGTTAAATCCAGTTTTTATTGTAGTGATCTATCCGATCAAATGATAGAATGGTTCGAATGACCAACCCATTCAAGTGAAGATCGAGATGACTGACTAGGCATGCATTTTCTAGTTTTCTTTCTCCAGAAACAAGAACATGACCTCTGCAACTGTAGGCTTGCTCAGTCACAAAATCGACTTCCATGCCTTGCTCTTCCCAAGGAATTAACTGCCTCAACCAATATCCTACAACAAAATTGAATGATCGATCACAGGGATGAACCAAGATAGATGAGCTAAAGAACGAGTAAATTTTGAACATATGTACGGCTAGGATCGACCATCAACTAGATTTATGGCGCACAGTGATTTTGGTGATCGAACTAGCGCGAATTAAAATTGTTTTGATGTGTAGGAAATTCCTATGAAATCCAATTCATCAAGTTTGGATTCCACTGTTGATCTGGTGGGGACACAGATCCAATGGTCCATAAGGATTTCACTGATTCAACTAGCAATTTATTTAACATCAACAATATGGTACATAAATTCTATCCAAAAGGGTTTATTCCATCGCTTGTCTTCCTGAGTGACTTGGATGACAGATCAATGAAGGTTTTTCAGCTGATTAGACTAGGTTTTGTGAGAATTAAACCTAAAATCAATCACCTAGCATTTGTTGGTTAACTCCCTCTTTGTTCCTTTGTGAAATCATGCCACCATCTTTTTCACATTGTAGTGCATAACTATCTAGTTGTGGTATATCATTAAAATTGTGTGTTTCAAGATATTCAAAATGCTCTGTGCTTGATCGACATAGTGAACCATAGAAATCAACCTTGATCACCTATAAAGAAAATACCAAATCAATGGTAGGGCCTTAGCCTTGAGCTCTTTTCCATGATTTTCATACAATATATACATCATGTACAATTTCAATACCATGGGGTCAAAGACGAGGCATTGCATTCCCCTCCTCCTTTGGTTCAAAACCAAGGTGTTTTATTCCCCTCCCCCTTCATTAGCACTGTCCTCAGTGCTTAAAAAATTGAAGAAATATGGATGTCCCAATTGCATAGAATCCTCGAGCTCCCACATAGCCTCATCATGACTGTAGTTTTCCCACTGCACCTTTACCTGTCCAATGGCTCGATTCTAGAGCATTGTGAAATTCCTGTCGAGAATGTGCAATGGCTCAATTTGGAGCTCTCCCTTGGGTTCCACATGAATCACATCCCAATTTATCACATGGTTGGGATCATGTATATATTTCTTAAGCAAAGAAACATAAAAAACATTATGAGCTCTAGATCTAGAAGGAAATGCAAGTATATATGCAACTAGCCCTATTATTTCAAGCACTTCAAAAGGCCCATAATATCTAGGTGAAATCTTGGTACAACTTCCAAGATTCAAGGAAATCTTCCTTTCCCTCACTCTATGATAAAAATGATCCCCAATATTGAACTCTCTGTGCACTCTATGCTTATCTGTATAACTTTTTTGTTTTTCCTGGGATGCTTTTTTGCCTGATCTTTGCAACCTCTTGCTCCATTTCTTTGAACAATTCAAGACCAAACACAATCATTTTCACTAGATTATCCCAGGTCACTAGTTTCCTACACCTTATCCCATACATTGCTTCATATGGACTCATTCCCAATGATGCTTGGTGTCCATTATTATAAGAAAAATATACCAAGTGTAAATAATCTTCCCACTTGGATGGTTTGTCCATAACATACATGCAAAGCATGTCTTCAAGCACCCAATTCACTCTCTCTATTTTCCCATCAGTCTGAAGATGGTAGGAAATGTTGAATTTCATGTTTGCACCTAAATATACAAACAGGCCTTCCAAAAATTGGAAGTGAACTTAGGATCAATGTCAGAGACTATTGCCTTAGGAAATCCATGCAATTTGAAAAATATCCTTCATGAATATTTTTGCAATGGCATCAATATTATATGTGGACTTAACAAGTATAAATGTGATTCCTTTGTCAAATTTTCCACCACAACCAGATGGAATCATGTTTCCTCCAAGTCATTGGAAATCCTGTAGAAATATACTCAGCAATTTCCTTTGCCATTCCTAGAAAAAAATACTTATTTCTAGTTGTAGAAACTGTCTTCTAATATCCTAGGTGACTAGAATATGGATCTTGATGGGTCTCATCCATAACAATTCTCCTCAAGTCTGCCACATTTGGAATATAAATTTTGTTCTCGTAGGTAGGAAGTCCATCTTTTTTCAATTTATATCCCTCATACTTATTTTCAATACTTTGCTACTGCAACTTGTCCTTGATCTGCACATACGTTTCATCCTTAGTAGTATGATTAGCAATCTGTTATCTCAAATATGGTTGGAAAATACTAACAGATGCCACATGCATCTTCCTGCTGAGTGCATCGACCACTTTATTTTCTTTCCCTTTTATGTGCTTGATTTCAAAATCAAACTCACATAAAAAATCCACCCATCTAGCTTTCCTAACATTTAGAGTTGGCTGATCAAACAAATATTTCAGACCACAATGGTCTATCCTTAGCTCAAATTTTCTACCCATTAAGTAATGCCTCCACATACTGAGAGAATGTACTATGGATGCAAGTTCCAGATCATGAGTAGCATAGTTTTTCTCATGATCCTTCAACTTTCTTGACTCATAACATACCACATGGTTGTCTTGCAGAAGAACTCCTCCCAATCCTTGATTACATGCATCAATACACACCACAATTTTTTTTCCTGCGTCTGTAATTTTCAGAATTGGTGCACTTGTAAGGAGATTCTTCAATTGCTAGAAGCTCTCCTCACATCTTGGTGTCCATTCAAGCTTTATCCCCTTCTTTTGCAAGGAAGTGATTGGATGTGAAACCTTGGAGAATCCTTTAATGAACCTTCTATAATATCCTATAAGTCTCATAAAAGATCTCACATTTTCCACATTTCTTGGGGTTGGCCAATTCATAATGGATTCAATCTTTTTAGGGTCCATAGATATGCCCTCATCTGAGATAATGTGACCAAAACAATGAATTCTATCTTTATAGAATTCACATTTGCTCAACTTTCCATACAACTTATGCTCCCTTAGAAATTCCAATGTAAGTCTCAGATGCTCTTCATGCTCTTCCTCATTCTTAGAATAAATAATAATGTCATCAAGGAAAACAAGAACAAAATTGTCTAGATATTTACTGAAAACACTATTCATAAGGCACATGAATGTAGCTGGTGCATTTGTGAGACCAAATGGTACATCTACAAAATCATAGTGTCTATACCTTGTTATGAAGGTTTTCTTATGAATATGTTCATATTTGATTCTCACCTGATGATAACCATACCCCAATTCAATCTTGGAAAATACCTTTCATCCTCTCATTTGATCAGAAAGTTCATCAATTTGAGGTAAAGGATATCTATTATTCATAGTGAATTTATTCAATTTTCTGTAATCAATACACAACCTCAGTGTACCATATTTATTTTTCACAAATAGAACCGGTGTTCCCCAAGGGGACACAGTTGTCCTAATATACTTCTTTTCCAACAAATCTTGCAGCTGCATCTTCAACTCTAGCATTTTTGGTGTGCTCATCCTGTAGGGTGTCTCAGACACTGGTGCTGCTCCAAGCACAAGGTCAATTGTAAAATCAATGTCTCTTTTTGGAGGAACTCCTGGAAATTCATTAGGAAAAACATCCCTGAATTCCCGCAACACATGAAAGTCCTCCAACTTAGGAGTTTCATTCTCTGCTACATCCAAAACATGAGCTGCATACAATATGAAACCTTTCCTACAAAACTTCTTCAGTTGCATTAATGAAATATGCCTAACATAGATCAACTTTGGAATGCCTCTTACAACCCTTAGGTTTCCTTCTTCATCCTTGCATTCAAAAGTTTTATTGTAACAATCAACATTTACTCTGTGTGCTTCTAACCGATCCATTCCAATGAGAACGTCATAGGAACCAAGTGTCAGAACATTCAAGTCTGCACAAGTGACTAACCCATCCATGACAAATGGACATTTGTCTACCACTTCAATAACTTTTCTTTTGGTTCCAGTGGCTAGTTGAACTAACCATGACTTGCTACGCTTTAACTTCTTAAAACCACAAATCTCAACAACTCTAGAGATAATATCACTCTGAGTGGAACCAGGGTCAATCAAAATAGAAATAAATTGCTTAGGAATATTACCTTCAACTTCAACCACAGTTGACTAATGATCTGTATGGAGGTCCTCTAGCACTGCATAAATTCTAGGGACTTTCCTTGCTACCTGACCCACATCTTCTGCTTCTTTGATGTTCTGAGCTTTTCTTACATACCCATTCTCAAGTGGACAATTCTTGCACATATATTTTTATCCACATCTCCTACATTGGAGAGGTTCTCTGATCTCTTTTGGATTCCTTGGCTTGTCATCCATAACTATGGCTGGCTTAGTCACAGCTTGTGATGGCTTCCTTTGCTGATTTTGGAAGTGAGAATGTTTGAAACCTTTATTCCTTCGGTCAGACTTCTCATTCCTCTTGTCCTTCCATGCCTTATGGATATCAAGTTTTCCTTTATTCTAATCATAGCAATACCTAGCCTTCTTGATAGCCTCTTCTACAGTTCTTATTTCATCAAAATCAATCATGTATTTGTTAGAATGAGGTAACCCACTCAGAAAATGTTGAATCTTCACTTTATCATCCCTGATGTACCTTAAATACCTCAAAAACTCCAAGAATTTATTTACATTCTCTTCCATGGTCAGCTGTCCCAATCTCAGCTCATAGAATTCCTTGATCTTATCATCATAGTACCTATCAGAGAGGTACTTTTTCTTGAAATACTTTTTGAATTGCTTCCACACAATCTTCTTTTCATTGATCTTCCTCACTTTTCGGAGGTGCTCCCACCATATGGATGCTCTTCCATTCAGATTGAAGATGGATACCCTTGCCTTCATATTTAGAGAGTAGTCTTGGAATTGGAAATACTTCTTCATCTTAAGAATCCAAGCTTCAACTTCTTGACCAGTATTTATCTCACCATTAAAGGTAGGAAGCCTTGCCCTCTTAAATTCATCACGTGAACTGTTCCTGTAATGCCTCTTCCTCTTATCCCTGTGAGATGAAGAGATTGAACACCCAGTGGATCCTTCAGAGTCAGATGACCCATTAGAATATATTTTTCTTCTTATGGCACTGCTCTTACTTCGTTATGGACTCACTTCCATATGCCCAGAGTTCACCCACCTTTGGATATCTGTCAAAATCTGTAGCATGGTTGCATTCAATTGATCATTCTACTCTTCTTGAGATGTAATCATTATTTCATTGTCTTCTCTATAACTTTGAATCTCCACCCTTAGTCTTCTCATGATGTCGGAAAAATCTAGGGGAGTATCTTGAAATATTCTTTCATTAGACTCTATCTCAACATTTCCAACTCAATAATTCCCCCCCATAGCATCTTCCACATCCTCATAGGGAATATATGCATCATTCATGCCATAGGTTCTCATGGCCACGCCAAAACTAACTTTCCAATATGCACTATGACTCTGCAAAAATGTGTTAACATACACCATTGTTAGACAATCTCAAAATTTAAAAATAACTTACCAACTGTTCACTACATGTGTGAACTGTCAAGATCGTGGTATAACCCAGATCTATGTTCAAGGTTCATTTCACAATTAAAAGAACGAGGAGGATAACATTGTGTTGATTTGTGAAATTGGAAACTAATCGTCATGAAGGAGATTTAAGATCAATGGATGAGGTTGATCCTTAAGCAGATAAACGGTTGACAGCAATTGCGTTGGGAGAACTAGTGCATAAAAAGAAAATTTTGATGTGCACGACAGGAAATGTGTGTCAATGACGTTTCCTTTCCCCATTGTATATCACACTCGAAGATCAGAGGTGAGAAAATCAATTTATGGAGCACGAAATCTTTATGAATTCAGGTTCATCGTCAATTTGAAGTCCTCCCTTTAAAGAATGTTTCCCGAGACATTTGGTCGGGTTAGCTAAATTTCGCGGTTCTATAAATTAACACTATGTCTTGCTACAGTTTTCTATTTGCAACTATTTAACTTGGACCATTTAGGACCATTTCTGCAACCCTTAGCTCTAATACCACAATGTCACATACCCATACCCCAATTATCATACGGAATTAAAAAATTTCTTAAAGGACCGTGGTTATTCTTCTGAAACGTAGAGCATGGCCGTGAAAACACCATTCAACATTCTTGCTTAAGCGTAAAACCCACTGTAATAGTCATTCCTCCCTTGATAGATTCACTCTGTGACCAGAAAGTTTGTTTTTGCACTGAACCTGTCCTTTCCACACTCTGCCTTTGGCATTGCCCTTTCTTCCTTCCTCTACGGAATCAAGAATCAGAAACACATTGTGTGATGGATTCGTTCAAACCACTTTCCATATTCCACCTTCTTCCCTTTCGCCTTCGGAGCTCAAAAGTCGAAAAAAAAACTTTTTGCTCTGTTTCAACTTCTCTCTTCTACCTCCCTCCTCATGCCTTCTGTAGGGGGATTTCAGGTGCGGAAATTCCTATGTAAGATGCCTTCCTCTATGGTCATAAGCAAAATGCATTGAAACATACAAGGAATATACAGATGCAAATGTAGAACATTTAATCAATAGTAAAATCTACTGAAATCATTAACAAGCATTCATGATATTCAACATATTCATAAGCATAAATAAGAATAACAGAGAATACTTATCTTAAAGATGAATTTGTCTCGCAACTAGCTATGTCGCTGCAACATTCCACCCAACCATATGCCAGTTGTGTTCATTAATATCTCAACACAACTTCCATCCCCGAGTTGGGCATGACTTCCACAAAAAAATAGGGAACAACAGACTCACACACAACCATATCATATCACACACAGGAAATCCAACACATGATTGGGTTTCACAAACTATCTAGCCAAGGATTACACACATGGCCAAATGCACAACAAGACACAACCAAGAAAACTACCAGTTGGGTTTATCAAGCTACTCATCCAAGCCAATGTACAATTGGGTTTATCATACTGCTCATAGTCAATCCAATCCATCTTTCTTTTTATCAGGATGCTAAGGAAGTGGACAGGAATAATTTCCAATCTAGTGACCTCAGACATAGAGCTAAGGACACCTATACAATATCTATCTATCTCGGCATCCACGTTTCCTACACACCCAACATAAGGAAATATCCCATTCCATACTCCACAGTCCCTCAGGCTATACCTTCCGTTCCAGTGCTCTACAGGATGTGCAAAGAATATTATCCATCCACTCGTATCTTACTATGAGGTTCCACACTAGGTTTATCAAGTACATTTAGTGCCTCTTCCACTCCCAAGTCTTGCACACATTTCAAACCCAAACCAGGGTGCACTTCACAGCAAACCACAGGGAAACACAACAAAAGAGGCTCCACTCTGTAACACAAAGAAACAATTTTACATACCACTCTATAACATAGATAAAATAGGGTTACACACCACAATGTAGATGGAATGAACCATGAAACACACTGCACAACCATGAACAGAGATCTTTTCCATGGCTTGGGAGAGTGAACAAAGCATAATCGATCTGATCGAATGATAGAATGGTTCGAATGACCAGTTCGTTCAGGTAAATATTGGGATGACTGACTGAGCACGCATTTTCTGGTTTCCTTAATTCATAATAAATAACATGACCTCTGCAACTGTAGGCTTGCTTAGTCACGAAATCGACTTCCATGCCTTTCTATGCCCAAGGCATTAACTGCCTCAACAAATTTCCTGCAATAAAATTGAATGATCGAGCACAAGGATGAACCAAGGTAGGTGGGCTAAATAATGGGTAACTTTTGAATAGATCTATAGTTGGGATCAACCATCAACTAGATTGATGCCGCACAGTGATTTTGCTGATTGAACTAGCACAACTTAACAAACTTTGATGTGCACAAAATTCCTATGAAATCTGCTTCATCAAGTTTGGATTCCACCATTGATATAGCGGGGACACAGATCCAACAGTCCAAAAGGATCTCATTGATTCAACCAACAAGTTTTTTAACATCAGCTAGAGGGCACGAAATTTATATCCAAAACAATTTATTCCATCGCACGTCCACTTGGGTGACTTGGATGACAAATCAGTGAAGGCTTTTCAACTGATTAGACTGGGTTTTGTGAGAATTGAACCTGGAATCAGCAACCTAGCATTTTCTGGTTAAATCCCTCTCTATTCCTCTGTAAAATCATGACCCCATCTCTTTCACGTTGCAATGCATAGCTAGTTGTGGTATTTTATTAAAATTGTGTATTTCATGATATTCAAAATGCTTTGTTCTTGACTAACACAATAAACAGTAGGAATCAACCTTGATCACCTATACAAAAAATACCAACTCAATTCAGGGACTTGGTCTTGAGATCCTTGCCATGATTTTCATACAATATATACATCATGTACAATTTCAGTACCATGGGGTCAAAACTGGGGCATTACATTCCCTACCCCCTTGGGGTGAAAACCGGGGTGTTATAGGTACCGCATGCATTAGTTCATAATGAACTAAGTAATCCCAGGTCATAAGTGTCCTTCATACCTTTCTGATTGAGTTGTTAGGTAAATCCAATAACTCCTTCCCTTTAGAAGCAGAGGTAAGTTAGCCATGTCATCTTAGTAAATAAGATTATGTTGCGTAATAAACATCCATTATAAATAAGTAGGAAGTAAGTAAACTCTGAATCGCACCAGAAACATGATTAAAAAAATAAACGACATAAACATACAAGGAACATCAGTAGACAAGCAAATGATAATAACATATCACCATAAGAAAATAGGTCACCAAGTACTAAGCTATGAAAGGAATACCTTCTAAAACAAATACAAGTGTCTCATTTAATAAGTTTCTTCAAATGTTGAAGCTAATTATAGATGTCCCTTAGATATTAGTAGTTTTATTTGCCTTACAATTTGTTTTTATTTACAAATTTCAGGGACATTACAAGTGGTATCATATCCCAGTTTCGAACAATTAGAGACCTTATGGGATTGCTACTGAACATCCTCTGCATAAATATATTTTCAAAACTTTATTCTGACTTTTAAACTAACATAATGATATTGTTACTAACTGTTTGAACTGCAGATTTAAAGAGAAGTCCAAAACATGGACACAGAAGAGAACAACAGTCGACATGGGAACCTAAATTCCCACCTTGAGAAGAAGAACTCATGGTGGAACTGAAATCTGACATATTGAAGACTATACAGAGTCTGCAAGCAAATTTACATAGTTTTAAAGATGATAACATGAATGAAAGGAGAGAACAAAAATCAATAAATGAAGCTCTACTTTGGAACTTTACAGGGGTAAACCCCCATAGATAGTCCCCCCACTCTACAAACAAATCCAAATATCATAAAAGAAGTACTCGCGGTCCAAGAGAGGAGGGGCGAGAATACCACACCCTTGACTTCATAGAATAATAATATCAAACTTATTCCAGTGATGGATCACCCTCTCCTTGCAAGAAAAGGCAGTAAAATGATGATAGCCTTCAGAGAGAATCTCAAAAGATCAAATCCCCAACTTATGAAGGAGAAATGAATACCATAGATAAGGGTGAAGAATGGCTTCTGGGTATAAATAGATATTTTTGAGTACATAATTACTCCAGCGAGATGAAGACCTGGATGGCCATTTACAACTTAAATGGAAAGGCAATTACATGGTGGAGAGACTTGAAACATACTAAGAGGGATGAAGTAAAGGATATCATATGGAGTACCTTCTGCAAAATATTCCAAGAAAAGTACATGTTTGAAATATTCTTTGATAGAAAAGTAAAATAAATCCATGAATTAAAGATGGGATCCCTAAATATGGATTCCTTTATCAACATATTTTTAGATCTATTGCATTATGTACCTTACATCGAGGATGAAAATGTCAAGACAACAATTTTTGGGATGTATCCCTCAAAAATTTCGAGAGCGAATTGAGTTTGACATGCCCAAAACTCTAGACACCACCTTGCAAAAGGATAGAATTTGTTATGAACATGGACAACTAAGAGAGGAAAATATGAACAAAAATTGAGACAGATTTAGGTCCTTCTTAGAAAATATAAAACCCAGTTCTAAGCCACATCCCTACTGGAAACAAAACAATAGTTACCCACCTAACATAAATTTCAACAAACCTGGTGCAAGACCAAATGTGGCCGCTCCAAATGCTAATAGAACAACATTAAATGGAGGAGCAAAGGCTACCCCGCTGTAGGTTAGCTGTGGGAAATTTCAAGGGCACCATTATGCCATAGATTTCCCAAACAAGACAAATGGAGTCCTACACAACATACAAGAAGACCCAATAGTATAAGACATGACTAGTACACTTAGGATCTATGCAGCACTCGACGACCGACAAGCAGACCATCAGGCCACTATTGTCTAAATAGAAGGTAATGTTTCGAACACGTCTATTTCAATTTTAATTGATCTTGGTGCATGCCGAAGCTATATTTCCCAAAGGTTTTCCGACACATGTAAACTAAACAAAGAGACACCTGAGAAACTGTGGTTGGTACATCTAGCCATTGGTAAAAAAAAGAAATGTTTTAGAACAAGTAAAAGAATGCGAGATAGAAATGAACGAGTTTCCAACTAAGGTAGAAATAAAAATATTACCCTTATGATCATATGACATACTTATAGGAATGTAATGGTTGGAACAACACCATGCCATGCTTGATTGTTTAAACAATTCAATCTTATGCACAGACAGCTAGGGGGATCAAATAAAGATTCAAGGCATACCCAAGAAGGTTTATGTTAGACAAATATTCACCTTACAAGTGAAGAAATGTATAAGGAAGGGTAGTGAAAACCTTTTGCAATTAACATATAGGATGTAGAAATCGAGAGAGAAAAAAAATTGAATATTTTCTGGTTCTCATAGACTTCAAAGATGTATTTCCCAAGGAAATACCAGGACTACGATCCAAGTGGGGCTTATATTTTTCCATAGGGTTAACAACAGGATTAGTACCGACTTCAAAATCCCAATACCACATGAGTGCACTAGAGTTGGTGGAGCTCAAGTTAGAGTTATAGGAATTTATAGAGAAAGGTTATATCTGACCTAGTGTGTCTCCATGGGGAGCACCTATACTATACATAAAGAAAAAGGACAATATGATGCGAATGTGCATCAATTACCAACATCTCAACAAGATGACCATAAAGAACCATTACCCACTCCCTAGGATTGATGACTTGTTCGATCAAGTTGGACGAGCAAAGATATTTTCGATTATCAAATTACAATCTAGATACCACCAGGTAAGGATCCATGATGAATATATACACAAAACTTTCTTTTGGACTAGATACATCGATTATGAGTTTGTGGTAATTCCTTTTGGACTAACCAATGTGCCAGCAAATTTAATGTGCATGATGAACAATATTTTTAGTGAATACCTGGATAAGTTTGTATTAGTCTTTATAGATGATATACTAATTTACTCAAAGGGTAAGGAAGAACATGAGGAACATCTCCGAATAGTATTACCAGTGTTATGAGAACACCAAATTTATGCCAAGTTTAGCAACTTTGATTTTTACAAACCACAGATACAATACCTAGGTCACATCATTTCAAAGAAAGGAATCACCATCGAACCAGAAAACATTAAATACATCTAGGAATGGACTACCCTTACTTGTGCCATATATATCAGGTCATTTATGGTACTAGTGGGTTACTATCGAAATTTCATTTAGAATTTTTTTAGGATTTCTTGTCCCATGACCGCCTTACAAAAGAAGGAAAAAAAAATTCTATGGACAACCAAGTGCAAAGAAAGTTTCGAAAAGATAAAATTACTCTCGACTACTGCACCTATACTACGGATTGCGGATCCCAAAGGGGGTTTCATTATTCTCATAGATGCGAGCAAGGAAGGACTTTGTGGAGTGGTCATACAAAATGACAATGCAAGATTTTAGGAAACATGGCAATTAAAAGAACACAAACAAAACTATCCCACACACGATCTTGAGCTAGCTTCCATCATCCACGCCTTGAAGATGTGGAGGAACTACCTCATGGGGAAGAAGTTTCTCCTAAAGACCGACAACATGAGTCTAAAGTATTTGTTCTACCAACAATATTTCAATTCCAGGAAGGCCATATGGGTTTCCTTCCTTAGCGAGTACCACTTCGAATTGAAGCACATAAAAGGAAAGGAAAACAAAATCTCTCATGATTTAAGTCGATGAGCTCATATGTTGTATAAGGTAACTTTAATCCAAACCGATTCAGACTTGCACGATAGGACTACAACGACAAGCAAGGTTGAACATTTCTATGTTAAGGTCCTTAAAAATATTTAGAAGGATAGGTTATTCCAACAATAGAAGGAATATAAGGTAGACGAGTTAGGATTATGGTCCAAATAGAGACTTTATGTCTCAGACGAAGGAAACATCATATCCAACATTCTAACAAAGTTTGATTGAAATCCCTACTCAAGGAACTCAGGATATCAAAAGATGATATCAGAAGTAAAGAAACACTTTTGATGGCCTAAGTTAAAGGCCGACATAGCACTATTCATCGCAAAATGTAAAGAGTACAAATTGGTCAAAGCAGAGCACCAACATCATTCACGGTTTCTACAACTGTTACCCATTCCATAATGGAAATGGGAGGTTATGAGTGTGGATTTCATTACGGGTTTACCTAAGAGCCATAAACATAATGATTCCATCTTTGTAGTAATCGATAAATTGTTGAAAGAGTCACACTATATTTTGGTAAAGTCAACATATAAAGTAGTTCACATTTCTGACATATTCATAAAAGATATGTTTCAATTGCATGGGATACCTAAGGAAATAATCTCGGATCGAGATACAAAATTTACTAGTAACTTCTAGAGATATTTATTCTCTAGCTTAGAGACACAATTAAATTTCACTACTGCCTACCACCCACAGCCAAACAGATAGACGAAATGAGTAAATCAGATTTTGAAGGATATGCTTAGAATGCATGTAATGAACAATCCCAAAGTAGGAGGATTATTTGCAGCTCACATAGTTTTCATATAACAATGAGTACCAGAGCTCCACCAAAATGAGTCCCTTTGAGGTAGCCTATGGAAGAAAGTGTAGAACACTAGTGACTTAATATATCCCGGTAGACATGCTCATGTTAGGGCTAGATCTACTAAAAGAACTAGAATAGTTAGTCACCAAAGTGCAATAGAATCTTAAAGAGGCACAAGAACGCCAGAAAAGTTATGCGGATAAAAAGAGAAAGGATAAATATTTCCAAGTCGATGAACATGTTTATTTAAAAGTAAAGGAAAAAAGAAGCTCATTGAGCCTGGGGAGGTGCAGAAAATTGGCACAAGATTTTGTGGAGCCTTTGAGATACTAGACAACGAAGGGCCAGTGGCATATGAATTATATTTACTTGCCCACATAAATGTTCATAATGTTTTTCATGCATATTTATTGAAGAAATATGTCTATGATACTAAACATGTGATTGATTGGTCCTTGTTACAAGTGGAATCTAAAGGGGAGTTTATGCCAGAGTCCCTTCACATTTTGGACAAGAGAGAAGTATGACTTAGGAAGCAAGCTATTGTCTAGCTAAAAGTGCAATGGAAGAACTTTGGGCCCAATGAGGCCACATGGGAGAATGAAACCACCATGAAAGAGGCTTACCTTGCCTTGTTTCATGATTTCATTTATAGTCCCTAGAAAACTAAGGCGTTGTTTTTCTAAGAGGGGAGGGATGTAATATCCCAAATTTTGACCTTGATTATATTAGGCATGAGCCCCACTGCACATGGTTTACTTTGATGTTATATTTATGTCTATATATTTGGCGTATTCCCCACTGCACATGAGTTATGTTGGATACATAGATATACTGGGAACAAGCCCCAATGCACATGTTTTATTGTTTTATTATATTATTATTGTGAGAATCGATTCACAACTAGATCTAGAAGCCAATAAACCATCACAATTCGCTCTAGTTTGCAAAACAAGCACAAATTAACTGAAAATACTTAAATTTCATTCACATGTGAAGTCAATAGTGGTTATTATTAAAATTGTCTAACATGTAAATATGTTTAGAACACACACACACACACACACACACGCACACACACACACACACACACACACATATTACCTTTGGGAAAAATCATGAGGCTTAGGAATTCATTTGGGAGTGCACATGTGTCATAACTAGATTTGACCTCCATCCCCCCTAGGTGGAACAATTATCTCTCGAATCACCCAAAATAGTCACGAAACCTGGTATGAATGTTGGTGTGGAATTATGGAGTGTAAATGGGTCTATGAAATGTGTGGGTGAGAAAACATAGGTGTGGTAGTGTCTCAAGGTGAACAATAAATGCAGAACACGGGCCAAAATGGTCTAAAAACATCACTAGCGCCCCTAGTCAAACCAGATTCCACAAAAAGAGGAAGGGAAGCACTCCAAGACACCAAGGGTCATTAATGAGGGAGAACATGTTCCATTTTTACCAAGATAGAGTGCTGGTGTGTGTGTGAATGGGACAAAATAACTAGTTAACTTGCTAGACCAATTTCCCTAAGTCTAAACCATAGATATCAATGCATAAAAGAAAATGAATAGTGTAAGGTATAAAGTAAGGTAATAAGGATGGATTACTATTCTAATACCCCCCCTTAATCTTGAATTATTATAAATTAACCAAAAATGTCATGGAGCCTTGGCAACAAAGGATGAAGTCACCTCATACAATAGAACTTTTATTTGTCCATGAAAACAAGGAAAAGAGGAAAAACACACGAGAACAAAACCTCTTCTCAAAATTGGAGATGGAGGAAAAAATATGAAGGTGAATGGAATCCATCACCATGTATCACTCGCTCCAAGCATTGATCTCAAGTAAGTGAATGTCTTCTCTGTGAAGCACTTGGTGAAAATATCCCCAGTTTGCTTAGCAGAAGGGCAATATTGAAAGGTTGTCACCCGATCATGCACCAAGACCCAAATGTAGTGCATGTGCATATCTATGTGTTTGGTCCTCTGTCTCTATACTATATCTATGGAAATATTTATTTCACTTTTATTGTCATACCAAATTAAAGTGGGTGAATCAAGTGCAACACCAAGTTCTCGAAGAATTCCTTGCAACCCCACAAATTGTGTAGCTGCATTAACTGCTCTTCTATACTCGACTTCAGATGAAGAAATGAAAATAGTGTATTGTTTATTACTTGAATAGAATTTGGGACCATTAGGAAGCATGAATACAAAACCTGAAGTGGACTTTCTGTCATTGGGATCGCCAGCCCAATCAGAATCAAAAAATCCTACTAGTTCTAGTGGAGAACTAGCAGCATAGTGTACCCTGAATTTCCTTGTGGCTTGTACATACTGAAGGATCCTCTTGGATTCATTCCAATGGGTCTCATGAGTTGTGACATATATATATCTACAAAACATACAACATATGATAAATCAGGTCTATAATGAGTAAGATACAACAAACTCCCGACTAATTGTCTATACAATGAGAAATCTACCAATGGAGAGTCGCCAACTTCACTTAGTTTGATACCAGAAAGGAATGGGAAATTGGATTCCTTACATTAATCCATATTAAATTTAAATAACAGGTCTTAAGCATACTTAATTTGTCTGACCTTGATCCCTGCTTCATATTGAAAAATTTCCAAACCGAGAAATTATTTCAACAAGCCTATATCAGTCATTGAAAATTCACTATGAAAAGATGCTTTAATTGACCCAATTTCTTTGGTGAAGCTACCTGTAGTAAAAATTTCATTAACATACAGTACAATAACCTCCAATACATCACCAATATTATAAAAATAAACATTAGGATTAGACTTGCATTTAACAAAGCCAAGTGAAAGCGAAAATTTGTCCATCTTGGCATACCAAGCTCTTGGGGCTTGCTTGAGGCAATAAAGTGACTTCTTTAACCTATATAAAAGGGAAGGATCCTCTTGGAAAAATTTATTTTTTTGCATATATATCTATTCCTATAGCGCACCATGAATAAATGCACTTTTGACTTGCATGTGGTGAACCTCCCAGTGCTTGCTTGCAGCAATGGCTAAAACTGGCCTAATTGAATCCATCTTTGCAACTGGTGCAAATGTTTCTGTATAGTATAATCCTTGAAATTGAGAGAATCCTTTGGAAAATAATATTTCCTTATATTAAATACCATTCCCATTATCAACAACTTTGTTCCTATATACCCACTTGCATTGCACTAGTTTCCTCTTTGGAGGCAAGGGAACCAATTCCCAAGTCTTATTTTCCTGTAGCGAGTTGAACTCTTCTTGCATGGTTTTTTTTCCATATTGGGTCATACGATGCTTCATGATATGGTTTTGGATCATATACAACCACAATATATAAATTCTCATCAAAACTCAATTCATTTGAAAAATAAGCACCTTGAGGGTGCATCATTTTTAGATAAATAATATTCATCCACTTGGGCCTTGAGGGTGCATCATTTTTAGATAAATAATATTCATCCATCTCAAAATCAGAAATATTAGAAATATAATCATCACTTACATCATCTTGGTGTTGAGGAGAAGAGCATTCCCCCGGTGCTAGTTCAAAATCTGGAATAATTTCTTCTTCGAATTGCACACTTTTTTCTATGAACGTATTTTGTGTGTATGGATCAAAGAGATTGTCTCCATTTGTATATTCACTACATCCCATCATGATGCATTCGTTTCTTTGTGGCTGCAAATCCTTTCTCTTTTTTGAAGGATTTTGAGCCCATGCCCTTGAGCCAAAAGTCCTGAAATGTGAAATATTTGGCTTGTGACAAAACCAAGCGTCATATGTGTGGAAATTGAACCCAGGTGTTAGAACAATTACACTCACAACAATTGCCAATTACACATGCAAATTACTCACAAAGGAGACTGAATATGGAGTAGAACACTAATCTGTATTGAATAAGTGTACAATAGCCAACCCTGTGAAGTCATAGGATGCCACAATAAATAATTACATGAGAGATTCGAATGCATGAAGATGCCATTCGAATTTAGTCAAAGGAAGGCTTACTAAATCTAAGCAAATCCCCCATAGGTGTATAAAGAAGTTTCCAAAACTGTCTAGGAGCTCACGAATTGACAAAATCAATTAGGCAAGCTAATAGGTGGTGGAAGGAAAACTCATACATGCTTTTCATAGGAGAAAAGAGTGGAGGATGTTGAGGACAAAAAACAAGTTAACTTCACCTAGTCAAACTTTCCCAATTGCCTTAAAACTCAGAAAAAGCAGGCAATAAAGCAGAAAAAGCAGACATGCGCTAGGGAGGCCAGGAATAAAGCATATTTGATTCCAAGAGGTTTCCCAAGCACTCCATGACTCAAATTTAGCAATTTTGACCATTATGGATGTGTGGAGGACAACTTGCATAAGGTGGAATATGGAAACTAGGCAAATAAGACAAAAATTGGATTAATTAATGTCTAAGGTAGCTAACTATGGGTTGATTATTCTAACACCCCCCCTTAAGCCTGACTTATGAGTAAAATATCAGAAAATTATTGGGCCTAGAAACAAGGCTTAGTCACCCTTTACATACTGCATGTCCATTTAACCAAGGAAAGAGGCAAAAACCCAGTGGGAAAAATACTCCCTTAAACATGGACTGTAAAACAAAATTTGGAAATCTTGTCATCACTCATGCTTCACAGCATGATCAGCAATCCTCAGTAGTGATTTGAGATTACTGAATGTCTTCTCACAAAAAAAATTGGTGAAGATATCTGCTACTTGTTATGAAGATGAACAGAAGAGTAGGTCAATGGTGCCATCATGCACAAGCTGTCTGATGTAGTGCATATGGATCTCAATGTGTTTGGTTCTCTGCTTCTGAACTGGATCATTGCAGATTTGAATGGTACTCTGATTATCACAGTAGATAGTAGTTGAGTATTCTGATTCAAAGCCACATTCTCCAAGTAACCCCTGCAACCATAAACATTGAGTTGCTGCATTTACAACTCCTCTGTACTCTGCTTCTCTAGATGAGAGTGCAATGGAAATCTGTTTCTTGCTTGAACAGCTGATTGGCCCTTCTGCAAGCATGAACACATATCCTGATGTTGAATTTCGATCTGTGTTGTCACCTTCCCAATCACTGTCAGTAAACCCAATCAAATCAAGATCAGATTTAGCTTTATAGAAGATCCCATGTGTCCTTGTTCCCTGAACAAAGTTAAGGATCCTTTTGGCTGCTCTCCAATGGATCTCATGAGGCTGATCCATGTATCTTGAATCCACACTTACTGCATAAGAAATATCAGTTCTAGTATGTGTAAAATACAACAAACATCCAATCAATTGCCTGTACAGTGTATTGTTTACCATAGGTGAAGAATCAGTTTCTTCAAGCTTCACTCCTGAAAGGAAAGGAGTCTTGCTTGGCTTGCAATCCTTCATTTTGAATTTGTTCAGCAAATTGAAGGCATACTTGGACTGATGTACTTTGATTCCTTCTTTGGTTTGAGCAATATCGAGCCCCAAGAATTGGCTCAATAAGCCCAAATCTGTCATTGAGAAGGCATGGTTCCTTGCATCCTTCAAGGAAGCAATTTCATCCTTTGAGCTTCTTGTAATGAGAAGTTCATCAACATATAAAACAATGATCATTAATGAACCATGAATCAGCTTCAAATAGATATTTGGATCTGATTTGCATCGAACAAAATACAGTGATAGCAGAAAGCTATCAATCTTGGCATACCAAGCCCTGGGGGCTTGCTCAAGCCCATACAATGACTTCTTTATCCTGCACAAGAGATGGGTTAGTAGCAAATACTTGAGGCTGATGCATGTATATCTATTTAGTGATATCTCCATTCAGTAAAGCACACTTCACATCCATGTGGTGTTCCTCCCATTGCTTTGAAGCTGCAATGGCTAAGGCTAGCCTGATGGAGTCCATCTTTGCCACTGGTGCAAAGGTCTCATTGTAGTCTATTCCATGAAATTGTGAGTAGCCCTTGGCTACCAATATGGCCTTGTACTTTATATTTGAACCATCTACAACAAATTTGGTTTTGTACACCCACTTACACTGAACTAGCTTCCTCCCTGGGGGAAGATCAACCAGCTCCCAAGTGTTGCTCTTCTAGAGTGAGCTGAACTCTTCCTTCATGGATGATTTCCATATTGGATCATTTGCTGCATATTCATATGTCTGTGGATCTAATTCAACCATCAGATATCATTTTTCTGCAAACATAGGATCTTTCATGCACAGAGCACTCTCAAACTGAGATCTAGTCCTCCTAGGATTATTAGGATTTCTAGCTAGTTCTCCAGCTGCATGAATGGTCTTGTAGGACTGTTAGGATATGCAATTAAATCATAATTATAAGACATATCATAATCATCATTTTCAACTATCTCTTCACTTACATTCATAGGTTCTGGTGGTGAAGAGGATTCTCCAACTTCCATGGCTGTGAGGGGCTCTTCTTGAAACTGAACACACCTTTCAATGAAGGATTTTTTTGTGCTCAAATTGATCAGATTGTACCCTTTTGAATATTTAGAGTACCCAAAAAATAGACACTCTTGGCTTTGGGGCTGCAAAGCCTTCCTCTTTTCTGTTGGAATTCTATCCCAAGCCCTTGACCCAAAAATCCTGAAATGGGTCACATCTGGCATGTGCCCACTCCATGCTTTGAAAAGAGTCATACCATCAAGATGTTTATGAGGAACCCTATTCTGGATATAGGCTGCACATTTTATAGCTTCGGCCCAGTACTTTGGTGGCAAAGTCTTAGCCTCCATCATGCAAGTTTCCATGTCTTTCAGTGATCTGTTCTTCCTCTCAGCAACACCATTCTGCTGTGGTGTGTAAGGGATAGAATGCTACATCTGAATACCTACATATACACAATATTGAATAAACTTGGACTTGACATACTCACCACCATTGTCAGATCTGAGGACCTTGAGTTTCCTCCCAGGCTGTTTTTCAACCAAAGCCTTAAAGACTTTGAAGAGGCAAAAAACTTCAGACTTGTGTTTCAGGAAGTGAACCCAGCAATACTTGGAAAAGTCATCTATGAATGTCAATGCATATTTGGACTAACTCATTGACATATGAGTAAATGGGCCAGCAACATCATTGTGGATCAACTCAAGAGGTGCAGAGGTTCTCTCATGACTAGCTCTCTCAAATTTATGCTCTGGGTGTTTTCCTAGGATGAAACCTTGACAGACTCCTTTGGAAAACTTAATCTTTGGTAACCCTATGACCATTTATTTTTCACTAAGATCAGAAAGATACTTGTAATTTAGTTGGCCAAATATTTCATGCCAAAGCTTGCTTGCCTCATTAGCATGAATCAGAAGAGCAGAGGGGTTTGAGTAGGGTAGGAAGTGTGAGAACATGTATACCTTAGAAGTGTGATTTGCAACTCCTTTTGCAATGACTTTACCACTTGAGATATCTGTGATCTCAACTTCCTCAGGGGAGAATATGACCTTCTTTGGAGACCCTATGTGGGTCATCTGATACACTGATAAGAGGTTAGGGGCAAGACCTAGAACATACAACACATTGCTGAACTTACCATGGTCAAGATCAATCCTCCCTTTTCCCAAAATTTCAGTGAGAGAGTCATCTCCCAGTACTATTGGTGGACCTTTCGACCTGTCAAGTGAGGTGAATGCCTCCTTGGTCGAAACCATATGTCTTGAAGCTCTAGAATCAATGATAAAACTAGGTGAGCTTAATGTGCCAGCAACCAATGCATGAACTCTCTCTCTGTCTTCTGAATTTGATCCTCCTTCCCTCTTCTTTGAGCTGTTTGGAAGGGAGATGCCATTCTTCTCCAGGATTTGGGTCAGCATGTCTATTTGCTTCTTCATGCAAGAGCATTCGGAATGATTTCCCTTACTACAGTATGCGCACTTGCTCATTTCTCCTTTGTTCTTCTTCTTCTGGGGGTTCTTCTTGGAACCTTGAGGCTCCTCTGGAGACTTGTTCTTGTCTCTCTTTTGCTCAAGTGGATTTTTATCTTTCTTTTTTATTTTTGAATCCACCCTCAAATCTCCAGCAACCAGAGCTTGGTCTTTGGATGGTTTGATGGTTCCCATCATCACCAAATTATCTTGTTCTTGTGTGAGAGATTCCATGAAATCTGCAAGGCTAGGCATTTTCCAGGCTCAAGCTGTCAACTTTGTGGCATAGAAGGTCGAAACAAACACTAAATAGTCAGGGCCAAGCTTTGAGAGTATGGCCAATACAAGCTGATCATCCTTCTTTTCGATCCCACATTGTTTTAGCTGCAAAACAAGTGCTTTGAACTTGGAAAAATAGAGTTACAGATATTCAAAGCTATTGGGACTCAGGAAAATCAATTCATTTTCAATTTGATGTCCCCTCATCTCATCTGTCTTTCAAAAAATATCAACAATATTCTCCCATACTTCATTCGATGATGTCAATCCATCAAGATGGATAAGGTGGTCTCTGGATATACTCAGACACATGAGACCATAGGCCTCATTCCTCATGTTGTGCCATTTAATATTCTCTGCAGCTGCATTGGGCTCTGATTTTGTTGCCATAGTCACTCTGTAGAGTCCTTTCTCTCTCAACAGTATCTCCATCTCTGCTTTCCATTCAAAGAAGTTAAATGGAGTCAAGATGATCTTCTGAGATTGATCCATAGCTCAGAAATTGTCCCGTCAGTCAGCATAATGCTCCCAGTCAATGATGTCGAAACTGCAAAACAAATTGGAAGGAGAGAAATCGATCTAAGAAGGCTCTGATACCATGTGGAAATTGAACCTAGGTGTTAGAACAATTACACTCACAACAATTGCCAATTACACATGCAAATTACTCACTAAGGAGACTGAATATGGAACAGAACACTAATCTGTATTGAATAAGTGTACAATAGCCAACCCTGTGAATTCATAGGTTGCCACAATAAATAATTACATGATATATTCGAATGCATGAATATTCCATTCAAATTTAGTCAAAAGCAGGCTTACTAAATCTAAGCAAATCCCCCATAGGTGCATAAAGCAGTTTCCAAAACTGTCTAGGAGCTCACAAATTGGAAAAATCAATTAGGCAAGATAATAGGTGGTGGAAGGACAACTCATACATGCTTTTCATAGGAGAAAAGAGTGGAGGATGTTGAGGACAAAAAACAAGTTAACTTCACCTAGTCAAACTTTCCCAATTGACTTAAAACTCAGAAAAAGCAGGCAATAAAGCAGAAAAAACAGACATGCGCTAGGGAGGCTAGGAATAAAGCAGATTTGATTCCAAGAGGTTTCCCAAGTGCTCCATGACTCAAATTTATCAAGTTTTACCACTATGGATGTGTGGAGGACAACTTGCATAAGGTGGAATATGGAAACTAGGCAAATAAGACAAAAATTGGATTAATTAATGTCTAAGGTAGCTAACTATGGGTTGAGTATTCTAACAATATGGTGTTTTTCCACTCACTGATTTGTGGAGAGACCTATTTTGAATCTATGCAGCACATTTAATAGCTTCATCCCATATATTAAAACTCAAACCCTTAGCCTCAATCATATAGGTAGCCATCTCCTTGAGTTCCCTGTTCTTCCTCTCTACGACACCATTTTGTTGTGGTGTGTAGGGGATCGAATGTGGAATTCAGATGCCACATTATTCACACAAGTGCTGAAAATTAGTGTTCACATATTCTTTACCATTATAATTACGAAGTATTTTTATCTTGTTCCCACTTTGATTCTTAGCCAGGTCCTTCCAATTCTTTAGACTCTCAAAGACTTCAGATTTGATATTGAAGAAATATACCCAACATAAACTTGAGAAGTCATCTATGAAAGTGAGAAAATAACTTGATCCTCCATAGGATGGAGTTGGAAGAGGACCAATGATATCTAAATGCACCAACCCAAGCACTTATGTAGCTATCCTTTCCTTCTTGTTTTCATAGCTTCGCTCTAGATTCTTTCCCACCACACAACCAATGCATGCACCATTTAAGGTCTTGATAGGAGGAATATCTTCCACCATGCCATCCTTGTTCAATTCCTGGAGGTATTTGTAGTTCATATGGAAAAATATCTCATGCCATAACTTGTTGGTTTCATTGGCATGATACAGGAGCACTTTCCCACTAGAGTTTGGAAGAAATTTGGAGAATTTGTACATCCTAGCTTGGTTATCAGCATACCCCAATTCCACCACATTGTTGGAGGATATTTCAGCTATCTCAACCCGATATAGAGTAAATGTTACTCTTGGCCTCTCGAGTATGTGTGATTTGGTACATTGACAATAGGTTCGCTTCCAATTCTGGTACAAAAAATACATTGTTGAAATATCCATCTTCAAGATCAATGTTGCCAACTCCCTTGGATTGGATCTCTAAATCATCACCCATTCAAATAGTTAGGCCAATGTTTGAATACATGGATGTGAAGAAATAATAACAGATTCCACATGCCTTTATTCTACCGAATCAATGATGAAGGCGGAAGAGTCTAAAGAACTAGAAACTGATGCATGGCACCTCTCTTTGTTTCCAGAACTTGAATGTCCATTCTTCATCCTTATGCTTTCTAGGACTGGGATGTTGTTCTTCTCCAACAGTTGTGCCATCATATCTATGGTTTTCTTCATGCATGCACTCTCTGGATGCCACCCTTTATGATAGTAGGTGCATTTGGTGTTCTCCTTGCCCTTCTTTTCCTTGTCCTAACAAGGATTTGAACTCCCATCAGGAATTTTGGGTCTGTCTTGTTTCTTCTTATCTGGATGGATCTAGAAGCCAAGAAATTCTCACAATTCACTCTAGTTTGCAAAAAAAGCACAAATTAGTTGAAAAGACTGAAATTGAATTCACACATGAAGTTAATAGGGGTTATTATTAACACTCTATAACATGTAAATATGTTTAGAACACATATATATTATATTTGGAGAAAATGGTGAGGCTTAGGAAGCGATTTGGGAGTGCACATGTGTCATAACTAGATTTGACCTCCATCCCCCCTAGGTGGACGAATTAGCTCTCAAATCACCCCAAACAGTCATGAAACCTGGTGTGAACATTGGTGTGGCATTCTGGAGCATAAATGGATTTATGACAGGAGTGGGTGAGAAAATAGTGGTGTGGGATTGGGTGAACAATAAATGCAAACGAGGGCCAAAATGCTCTAAAAACATCACTAACGCCTCTAGTCAAATAAAATTCCACAACAAGAGGAAGGGAACCACTCCAATACACCAAGGGTCCTTAATGAGGGTGCACATGTTCCATTTTGACCAAGATAGAGCATTGGTGTGTGTGTGAATGGGCCAAAATAACTAGTTAACTTGCTATACCAATTTCGCCAAGTCTAAACCATAGATATCAATGCATAAAATAAAATGAAATAGTCTAAGGTATAAAGTAAGGTACTAAGGATATATTACTATCCTAACAATTATATATTGGGCATAGGCCCTATTGGACAAGGACTATTGTTGTTGTATTGTCCATAGGCATTGATGTACTCGATTCATTATTAGGTGATTGGGCACAAGCCCTAATATACTCAGATGATATTTTTGTGATTTATTATGTAAAAGACTAATATACATGATATATTTCTATGATTTGTTGGGAATAATCCTTGGAGCACATGGGTTATGAGACTATGTGTTGAGTGTAAGCTCTGGAGCACATAGGTAACCCAAACAAAGCAAAGAATGAAAGTGTTGGAAATAATCCCTGGAACACATGGGTTATCAGACTATGTGTTGAGGGTAATATCCGAAGAACATAGGTAACCCGAACAAGTAAAGAATGAAATGGTTAGGCATAAGCCTTGGATCACTCCAACATGATGTTGAGCATAAGCTCTGGAGCAACGGATCTTTGACCATTGTATCCGTAAGTGTATTGTACAAATGCATCCTAGTATTAGTGTCAAGCAAAAGGCTCTAGAATTACACTAGTGTAATGCCCATTTTTTAGTGTTGAGCATAAGCTATGAATAGCACTAGAGGTTATTGTAATTAAGGGTCTTGAGTTGGAAAAACTTTGAATAGAACCAACCTTAATCATACTTATTTAAGCTGATTAATTTAAATTCAATCTATTTCTCATCAATGGCTGCAATATTTTTCCATGAATACGAGGTATTCTAACATCCAAGGAAATCTAGAACTACCTATCCTAGTTAACCGACCAAACCCCACATGAGGCCCTGTTAAAATAATTATCATAAACTAAAGAAGCATTGAATATACAAACTATGCTATGTAATGCATGACTCTTGAAATCTAGGCTTTGAAATCACATTCAAGCAGACATTAATGTTCATAGACAACCATCAAACACGAATATTTGGGAAGGGACGTCCAATCCACCTTTGTATTCATCTTTGATAACTATTTATACATCAAGAGAGAGGTTTGAGTGGTTGCACCCGATCCAACTACTCATTTGTTAAGGTCTTTAAACTATATAATTACATGATGACATTTAATAGGTCAATTAGCCCCCTCAACATCTCCCCCACAAACAAAATATTTCGTCGTCCCGAAGAGAACAAAGAAATATGCATCAATATCCTGGTTCTTTGCTCCTACAAAAGTAGTCCTCAATGTGCGTCAACCATACATAATCAGTCTAGATAGGTAAGTCAGCCGCTAGATTGATAGGAAAACACACATGTACAAGGATCTACTCTGACTGGTTACTATTTAGCCTCCATCTTCAATCTAGAAGTAGTCCATCGAAGTCTCATCCTCTCACAATAGTGCTCAACCGTCCTTTTCCACAATGAGGTATTTTGGTTTAAAGCCTCACCCTGGCTCATCTGACTAGAATCTCTATCAATTTAGGCATGTGGGGCCTTTTGGCTCTTCGATTTTCTATGCCATTTCTCTGTCTTCTATCTTTCCTAGGTCACAACCCATGAACAGTTTCAACATTTCGATACTGATGGGATTAAGCACATTGTCATCATGTCTCATTGGAGCGCTTTTCTATGTAGGTGTATGATATCTGCTTGAATGTAATTGTCATCTTTTGAATTTCCTACAAGATTATGTGATACCTGCTCATGTGCATAATCTTGTTCATGAATGGCTGCTTATAGTTAGAATGACTTAATATGACTCGACTTACAATGGTTGAGAAGAGACCAACTTGATTTACATAAAATGGTGGGGATCGCCTACCTCAAAAGAGGCTCACATTTAACCCCTCTTAACATCAAAATTTTAAAGAAGAGTCACATCAACATAATGAATGCTATATTGATCATAGACTATACATGACAAGTAATCGACCTCGACTAGAATGAGTCGACATGGATATCGACCAAATAAGGAGTCAACCAAAATACAATGTCAACCAAAGTCTAAATATGACTTCATCAATGTTTACATATCAACTACTAACTGAAAATTAGCATCACCCAAACAATTGAAATATGTTGAAAGATAGGATTTCACATCACATTCAAGCATACATTAATGTTCATACACAACCATCAAACATAAATATTTGGGAAGGGATGTCCAATCTGCCTTTGTATTCATATTTGATAACTATTTATACATCATGAGAGAGGTTGGAGCAGTTGTACCTGCTCCAACTACTCATTTGTTAAGGTATTTAAACTATATAATTACATGATGACATTTAGAAGGCCAAGTTCCCCCCTCAACAATGACCAACAATAGATGATTAAATTGAATAAGTAAGTCTATATAATATGTATATGAAAATGTATATATTTATACCAAGTTATTTTTAATAAATATAGGTAAAATATCTAAGTGAATTCTACATCCACTTATCAGAATAATATGTGTGTGTGTGTGTGTGTGTGAAAAGAAATAAAGATAACAAAAGTAATAAGTAAAAGTATATATATATATATTATCTTATAAACTAAATATTTAAATGAAAATTATGTTCTAAAACTCAAGTAGGAACTAGTAAAAGTATCTAGTTATCAAGAATGAATATATATTACCTAAAAATCAAACGAAGAATTATTTTCAATAAAATATTAAAATCTTGATTTAACTGAAGCTAACCAACTTCCCCTTTTCCAAAGAATGTCTATAAGAGAAAATCCAAGAGAAGTCTTAGGGGATATGATCATTATTCCTGGATGGGATTGGAGAGCACATCAAAAACCAACACTTAGAGAATACAGAGCCTGGCTTCCAAATACTAGCAACCTCATCCTTAGGAAGTTCTATTTTTCTCTTGCATGTTTGAACCAGCTTGGGGGGATCGGATTTAGAACCAAGAACAATTATGGGTCATGGTTGGGGGGAATGTGCCAGTTCTGAGTTCATTCGGTTACCATCCTCCATGTAAGAAATATAGCGTGTCTTATTTAATTTTGTGTGCTAACGCGTGGAGGGTGATAGAGAACATACAAGCTAGTCAACTGTAGATAACATGTTTTTCTCTATCCTTGATTTTATTTCAGTTTTTTTAATTATGTTTACAGGATGCGATTACAGCTACTAATATTTGTATGTTGTAAATCATCCTTCATTAATGTAAATAAATGTTTTTAAAGGTTTTATAGTTTAGGATAGAATCTAAGGCTAATTTCTTAAAAGGTTTGTGATAAATTATTTTCAAAGATTCTACAAATGTCTTAGGGTTTAGACTAGATTCTAACATTAATCCCTTATCATAATATGATAAACCATTTCCAAAACATCGTAAACAATGTTGAATCCACACATAAATACTTAACCATATGAACCATATATACTAGAAATAAAACCCTTTAATAATCAAATAACTATTTAATCATTTAAAACATATAGGACAAAGTTATTTTCCAAGCAAGTATTCACTCCAGCCAAGCAAATATTGAGATGGAGCTCTAATATTAAAATCTAGCTTATAAACTCGGCACGAGTATAGTCATCCTACAGGGTTATAAATTTAGATTAAGAATAAAACACTTAGCATTTTATTACAGAACATCCAGGAAGGTTTTACCAATAGAGCCAAATAAATAAACTATCCATTACATAACGATTGACAAGCCAACGATAAAACATAGTAGTGAACCAAATATTGAATCCCTTGCAGTCCAAGTCCACATTTATCAACGTTCCTAGAACTACAAATTTTACTCCATATGATATGAAGAGCGTTGACTAGAAGCCTATTTAAAACTTTAAAAAAAGTAAATAAAAATACATAGCCATCCAGATAAGTGAACCAAGGTATCACGTTAACCAACCAACCATCGAATCCCATAAGTCTTGGTTGAGAGCATGTTTAAGACACACATAAGATAAACCAACAACCATCAAATCCCATAAGCATTGGATGGAAGCTTGCTTATGTTTTTAAAGGAAATAGATGAAAATACATAAACCATTCCTGATAGTCAATCTATTTTATGAAAAAAATCAACCCACCATCGAATCCCATGGAGCGAATCTACCAGCCATATTGTAAAAGGGAGGTCCATGCTCAAGCACCAGAATAAGAATCATGCAGTGTATCTTTAAAAATTAAATAAAATACCATAGATGGGGATTTTCCCTTTGCTGTTGTATAGAAGAGAAAAAAACATTTTGAAACAGCAACGAATTGAAGTGAATATAAATTAACAGTGAGGATTCTATGTTTCAAAAAAATCTCATTAATATTTCATAAAACATACCAAGTAAGCGTAGACTCAAATCATAAACCCCAACATCGCTAAATGTAGAAATATTCATATTACATTAAAAACATTGAAATGCAGAGATTAAAACACATGAGTTATATCCTCATACATCTAGCTAACCAACATTAAACAATTACAAAACATCCATAACGAGATATATTCTAACCATTAGAATATTTCCCACAATTTAACTAAACCACGATTTCATAACTTAAATAAATGTAGAGTGCAGGAAATAGAGCAACAATACAACCATGAAAATCTAGACATAGGATTTTAATTAAGTAGTATTTTCACCCACAATCAAATATTACATTACAAATTCCACAAACGCTTGAACATGCTTATAATCCCATTAAAGCCTTGTAAACTTTTACAGGAAAGCCATTAAAACTACAAACAGAGCATCTCCAAATCCCCTTTGAAATGGAGAATAAACAACCAAAGGTCAAGTACTCGTGAACATGGGCTTGCCCAAATTTCACTTGTCGACCCTCCTTCCATCCACCTGCAACCACTGTTTAAATGTTTAACCTACCGTGAAAAATTTCACATCCCCAACCCTTACTCGATGGAGAGGAGGTGACTAACATCTATAAACCCAGGCAATCTAAGGCCCCATGAACATAATACATATATCAAAATGCATTGAACTTAAAGCATATAAATACACAGATGCATAATAAAATGTACATGATGTATATAGCGGAAGCAAATCATTCATTCAACACATTCATGCATTCAACATGTTCATGATAATTTCATAATAATTCATAAGAAAATACAGCTGCAGAACTTAATTAAACAAGAATACTTATCTTTGGAGAAGCTTGTCCCACAACCAGCTATGTCGTTGCAAAGTTCCACCCAGGCATAGGCCTGTGTGCTGTTTAATCTCTTAGAAACACTGCCACCCCTAAGATGGGCATGATTTTCCCCAAGGAATAAGGAACACTAGAAGACTTTCCCATAGCTAAGGATATAATAAAAATCAGTCAAGCCAACACAATTGCGTTTATCAGACTTACACAGGTAGTGGTTTACACTTAGCCAAATTCACATGAGACCCAACCAAGCCAACAGATGAGTTTATCAGGATACCAACCAAGCCATCCTTCCAGTTGGGTTTATCAGCCTGCCAAGAAGGTGGAAAGACTGACTGCTAAGCTAGTGAGCTCAACCTCGGTGCTATGAACACCCACACTAGACCTAGACCGATTTCTAAAACCTTACACACCCAACACAAGGAAGCATTCCCTTCTCTGCTACACAGTCCCTTAGGGCATGCCTTCCCTTCCAATGCTATTCAGGGCATGCAAAGAAGAAAACCATCCTTTTAGATTGGTCTATGAGGTTCTTTCACACACTAGTTTTATCAAGCATGTCTAGACTCAATTTCCATTCCTTCAATCAATTCAGATGCCAAACATGGATGCACACACAGTGATCTCAGTCTTGGGATTTATCAAAATGTAGCATATGCCAGGG
The DNA here is from genome assembly GCA_001517045.1 of Pseudotsuga menziesii. NCBI lineage: Eukaryota > Viridiplantae > Streptophyta > Pinopsida > Pinales > Pinaceae > Pseudotsuga > Pseudotsuga menziesii. Next base: position 205,293 of record LPNX010036972.1, read on the forward strand.
ATTACATACACACACACAAAACTTTACCAATTTCTGAACATGTCCTGTGCCAGACCGACTGCTGCAAAATGCCAAAATGAAAACATTGCTGGTATTTCAAAACAAAGACACAAAGCCAGATTCAGGGCAATCGTGTTTAGGAAAACAACTAGCAGACTGGAGAAAATGTGAAAGAGAACAATTCTGAACATGAAAACCAAAATCATGCCAAGGAACAAATTCACAGAGGAAAACAAAAAATGTGAAGGATTCAAATCACCGGAAAGGAGAAAATTTGTGACAGGTTCAGACTCAGAAATGTTTTTGCTTCCTTGTTGCTGCGTGAATGCCCAATTGGGTTTCCAAAAATGTTTTGTTCAATCCAAATCATGAGGGGAGGCAAAATGCTGCCGCATGAGGGAAAAGTGGTTGTTTTTGGTGTTTTCTTGCCCAAGAAAATTTGAAAACATTTTTCTAGAATTGGTGCTCTTCCCAATTCAAATTTCTTCCCACTCTTCCAAACCCCCACTCCCTCATCCTTAGAAAAAATCATGCCCCCATCTCATTTCTTTGCGTTGACATAGCCGGCTGTGGGTTTTAATTAAAAATTGCAATTTAACATGATGTTCAGGTGTTACTGTTCAGCTAGCATAAAAAAATACCATCGACCATACCTTAATTGCCGAAAAATAAATACTAAATCGATGGTGGGGATTTTTCCTAGCTCCACACCATGATTATTTACATCATTTATTATATGTAATGGGGTCAAAACCGGGGTGTTACAAAAAAAAAATGAGTCAGACTTTAGAGTATGCCTAAAAGGAAATGTAAAATCCACTATAGAATATGCTACAGTGAAGGGATCATACCTAAGCAATGATGACACATCTGCAAACCCTTTTGTCCACGGTTTTCCAATGAAACCACAAGGCAAGGAGCTCGCTCCCTTCACCTTCTCTAACATGAAAACGAGGGATTTTGAAACCCTAGGGAATGGTTTTAATCCCACACCAGCGTGGAGGGGGCCATGATGCCATCACATTGCCCACATTAAATGCAACAACCACATCCCACTAAGGTTTTGATTTTTACCCTTTCCCTATAGTCATTAGCCTTTGTTTATTCTCATTATGTTTTACACCATGCATTTAAAGCCTTAGTTTTTAGAGTTAGAACCTTTGTTTCTAGATCTTGTCATTTGTTTAGAAAATACACTCAACCTAGGCTCAACTGCCTAGAACTTGTAATACAATGGGTACCACAAGCATTAGTTCATAATGAAATAAGTAAGCCCAAGTCATAAGAGTCCTTCATACCTTTTTTATTGAGTCGGTAGGTAAATCCACACACTCCTTCCCTTTAGAAGCAGAGGTAATTTAGCCATGTCATCTTAGTAAATAAGATTAGGTTGCGTAATAAACATCCATTATAAACAAGTAGGAAGTAAGTAAACTCTGAATCGCACCAAAAACATCATTAAACAAATAAAAGACATAAACATACAAGGAACATCAGTATACAAACAAACGATAATAACATATCACCATAAGAAAATAGGTCACCAAGTACTAAGATAGAAAAGGAATACATTACAAAACAAATACAAGTATCTCTTTTAATAAGTTTATTCAAATGATGAAGCTAATTATAGATGTCCCTTAGATTTTAGTATTTTTATTGACCTTACAAAAAGAAATATTTACGTATTTTAGGGACATTACAGAGACATTATATTTTGTCTTGATAGAGACAGTAGTTTGAGACACTTGTTTATAGACAATAAATTTAGTTATTTTTTGTGTCGAGTTGAGACAATTACACATATATCATCTTAAATCGTTTTTCAAAATCCCCCTCTAAACCCCCCTCTAGTTGTAGCAGTTGTTTAGTACACACGTACTTGATACATGGCTGATATATATGTATGCAAATTTAATCTTAATATATTAATCAATTCTATTAAGATCTTAAGATGTTCCTTTTTAGTAATCAACATTTACCTCACAACTACTAGCCATAGATAAGTGTTATAGGAGGGAGGTATGTTCAAAATTAATTCATGGATTAATTTGTCAAAAAGTTGAAATATGATCTCCTAACGACATAATTTGGTTTTTATAGAACTACTCAAATGTCCACTCGATGTTATTGAAAATTGAATGAGTTAACTCATAAGTAATGATATCTTTAAAATTTATAAGATGATGATGATTATATATATTTAAAAAGTTTTTCTATGGGATGTGGAAGTAGCACGAATACCAGAGCGGAACTATTGGCTATCTGGGCTCTTCTAAGAGTCGGTTTATTGATGGGGATTCCCATTCAGTTGATTTATGGTGATTCCTTGGTTATCATTTCCTGGCTTAACAGAGTTTCAGCACTTGATGTTCCATCTCTGATGCATTGGTGTTCCAACATTAGATATATGATTCATTTAGCCCCTCCGATGATCTTTAAACACACTTTTCGTGAGCATAATTCGCTGGCAGATGATCTCTCAAAAAAAGCTTTGCATTTGGACATGGGATATGTTTCTTTTTCAGAAACACTGGATGGTCTGGTTATAAACCATGGCAGTCTTGATCTATTTCAGTAGTAGCTGATTCTATTTTTTCAGCTTATGATTTCAGCAGTTGATGATGTATCTCTGGTTTTTCTGTTAGAGTCTTCTCTGTCAGCTTGTTTTTGCTCTGAAATGTATGTTTAAAGTTCACTCCAGATTACTATCAGCATTCTGACCTGATTTATTCAGGGATGATGAGAAAAGTCTGCTTCGATCAGACTTTTTTTCTAGTTGTTGATGCTCTGTTTTTGTCAGTATTTCGTACTTGAGACGGATCTGTTATATCAGTCATCAATTTGGTATGTAAATGATGTCTTTTGATTCAATAAAATAACAAAGACTGGTATTTTTTCCTTTGAAAAAAAAATATATTTAAAAAGTTTAAAGATGAGTTGAATAAATAATGAAATTATTCATAAAAGCAAATGAAATACTATAAAAAAATCCTCGTGTTAAAACTATTTTTTTTTTTACAAAATAACATTAAAAACAAAATAAATATATAATTTAAATAACTATAAATGTGAAATATTTTTAAATAAAACTAAGCATTGAAACTAACTATATAAATAAAAATTAAAAACAAACTTGAAAATTTCTTCTACATTTAACATAAAAAATTTATTTCAAATAAAAAATTCTTAAAATTTATAATGCAAATAAAGCTAACCATAAACATCATATCATTTTAACACTGATAATAAAAATATTAAAGGTAATTTTATTCAATATCATAACATAAATTTTTTTGTCCGTCATAAATATTAATATAGAAATTTTTATTCAATTTCATAATATAATTTGTATGATTTATTAACTTAACATAGAAGTCATAAATATTAATATAGATAATTTTATTCAATTTCATAATATAATTTATATAGCTTATTGACATAGAAATCATAAATATTAGAGATCATTTTATTGAGTTTCATGACATAATTGTTATGGGTTATTAACATAGAAAACATAATCTTCTAAACACTTACCTATACAACATATTTCAATATTAAAATGACATTTTCAAAAGTATTTAATCATTTTACTTTCCTTTTTTATCTTATTTCACCCAACCAGACTACAATGACAATTTCATATGGTTTTAAACATTAAAGAATGATATTTTTACTTAGTTACACTTCGTTTCTCGTCTTCAAAGCACTTGATGTTGCGTATGTGACATATGGGCTCTTAGCTATATTTTGAAATGGTCAAGGTTCTTGGGACATGTTGTAAATATGCATTTAATCGAAATTGGAGTAAACTTTGATTTCACCTAAACATATTGATCATAAAAAATAATACATTTTGAATCATCTTGAACTTATTTAGTCATTTGAATAAACAATTTGTAATACAAAAAATGAATATAATTTTCATACTAGCATGTCCTATAGTTAACAACATAAAATAAAACTTCACCAAATTCCATAATTTACTTGATGTTTCAATTATAAACAAGATAGGATTAGAGTATTTTTCTTTATTTGTTTTTATTTTTGTAATTGTTTACTTGCTCAATAAAAACAATTTACCAATAATCCAAATTGAGTGGACACTCTCATATATATTTACACTTTGAAATTTATATATAAGTATTTTTGTTATACTTCATTTTTTGCGTCAAGAGGCGCTCTACAGCCCAATATGGGGGAGATCTTGTAACGTGATGTAATGTTAGTAACATTTGTAACATGTCGGCAAAAAATAGTGATAATGAATATTATGGGAGAGATCTTGTAACATGATATAACGTTAGTAACGTTTATAACATGTCAGCAAAAAATAATAGTGATAGTGAATATTATTATGGGAGATATTTTGTAACACAAAATAAAAAATAATATCACTTTCGTAACATTATTTTTATTAATAAAAAATAAATTTTCTAATAAGCCAAAATAAATGTCGGCCACAAAAACAATCTCATATGGGGGAGATGTTGTAATCTTCCTACCTAACAAAACAATAAAAAAGTAAAAATTTAATTATCCTTAAAAAAAATATGTGGGTAAAAAAAACACAAAATTGAATTATCTGCAAAAAAAAATGTTGGCCTTACACATGGTTTTTTAAGGCATTCGAAACAACCCATGGTTTTGTTGTACATGGTTTAAGAGGCTTTGCACATGGGTTTTAAGCCATGTGCAAGGCCTTCTAAACAACTCATGGTTTTATTGTACATGGTTTAGGAGGGCCTTGCAAATGGTTTTAAGGCCATGTGCCAATTCTCCTAAACAACTCATGATTGTAGGAGGGCCTTGCATATGGTTTTAAAACCATGTGTGGGGAAATGATGCAATGTTCGTTCCTAACAAAATAAAAAATATTATATGTCAGACATAAATAATATTAAATAATAATAATAATAAAATTATATGTGGACCTTAAATAAAAGGATGTGTCTTTTGGTTTGAATCAAATCAATGGATACCTAAGAAGAGGTTTGCACCTCGAGAGATTTGATCCATCTTGGCATTTGATAGAGCCTAGGATTTGGATCTACGCTGGTTTTAATTTCAAGGCTTCACATTTCACATTTTATGGGTGTTTCATCGTAATATTAGTGAATTAGAGAAGGTTGTTTCATTTTTGTGAGAATAATCAAATTTTCGTCAACTATATATGTTGTTGGTGCAACACATGATCGAAAGTCTATTCTAACTACAACTTTTTGCTACCTTTGTTGTAATCTATTGAAATGTAAGGTAATTAGTTGATTGTTAATGGTGAAGTTTCTTGGGACATGGTGGAACCGTGCACTAAACCATAATGTGAGAAAAAATGTGAAGGAAATCACAATATCCACCAAAATCTACCATCCAAATCTAATCCATTTCAAATAACTTTTAGCCTATTTGGTGAGTTAAATAAGCTCATTTGTAAATGTGTCATGTACAAATAAAATAAGCTTGAAGATGAACACCATCTTTTAACATGATCATAAGTGATAACTTTACTAAATTTAATAAAGTATTTTTAATATAAAGGGTTTATTGACATATAAACAATGGCGATGTACTTTCATTTTCAGTATGATATTATTGTTCAATGACATTTTGAAGAATATTTAGTCTTATTTATTCTTCATTTTGTAATTATGTATTTGTTGATATAAATATTTTAATAACCATAAAAATCCTATTGTTACTTTCATATAAATTTAAACATTAAAAAAATATTTTTTTTTTCATTGAACATCCTCCTGTATTAGCCACTAAGCACTTCACACTTCTTTGATGGTAACATATATCAATCAAAGTATGCCTTTTGATAGTCTTCCATTGTGAAAATAATGAAATTTCTCTTTTCTTACTACTTTGGTGGGAATCAATAAAAAAAAAGTGAAGTTAGCTTCGGACATATTGAAACCATTTATTAAATTATTATTTAAAAAACAAAAAAAAACATATAATTTTTCTAAATAATATCAAGAGATTTAATGTATTTTTGAATAATATTAGCTTTATCTTTTAATATTTAATTAAATGAGACATTTAAAAATGTGTATATAAATAAAGTTGAAAGTAAGCATCACTTTCTTTTTAAGATATTCTACTCTTCACACAATATAGGATAGGAGATAATTTTACCTCTTATCATGACTAAGTTAAGACTTACAAACGAGAACCAACTAAGCACTTTCATATACAAAATGTTCCAATATAAAATATTATTTAAAAAAAAATATTCATTAAGCTATTTATAGTTGTATACTAGTTTACCAACCATCCACTCTATATCACTTTTATAGGAATTTGAAAGAAAATAAAATTGTCCCTTTTTAAGGCTTTGTTTCATCATATTTGAATTTTTAAGACTCTCTTAAGGACGTGGAGGATTCCGAGTTACCATGGGTGAATTTTTCTATAGTGAATTTTTTTATTAAAAAATAAATAAAAATTAATTTGAAGTAAAATAAAAATAAAATAAGTGAAATTATTAATTAAATAATAATTGGAATAAAATTTAGAAAAAATTAATGATTTTAGTTAAAATTACAAAAATATATTTCATCAAAATTTTATTATTATTAATATGTTTAACTTATTCTCCTACTTGATTATAGCACTGAACTCATTGTCCCAATGAACTCTGAAAAGGACGTGTCATGTCTCCGCCCCTCTACCAGAGAGAGGACACGACTATTGCTGCTACCTAATCTGGGAAACTAGCCCCATGAACATAAAATGAAAAATTGCATTGAAGTAATAACATGCACAGATGCATAAATGTTTAACACACAACGAGAGCAAATCCATTCCATTCATTCACATGTTCATTGTAATTCATTATCAAATGTAAATGCAGAGATTTAAACACAAGAATACTCTATCTTATGAAGAAGCTGGTCATGCAACCAGCTATATCGGTGCAACGTTCCACCCAACCTTAGGCCAGTGTGCTCCTTAATCTCTCAGCAATACTGCCACCCCCGAGCCAGACATGTTTCCACAAGGAATAAGGGAACACTAGCAAGCTCACTCATAGCCAAAGATATGTCAAAACTCAGTCAAGCCAAATCTATGTTTGGGTTTATCAGACTTCCAAGGGGATGGAAAGACTTGTTTGCTAAGCTAGTGAGCTCAACCATAAAGCCATGGACACCTACACAAGAGAGGACTTAGCTTTCCCAACATGTACACACCCAACACAAGCCTATCATCCCCTTCTCTGTTGTACAGTCCCTCAGGCTATGCATTCCCTTCAAGTGCTATTCAGGATGTGCAGTAAGGAATAATCAGCCCTCAAGGTCTCTCAGTGAGGTTACTCATGCACTAGATTTATCAAGCAACTCACCTCTTCCACTCCTAACTAGATTCAAACCAAAGCACAAATGCATACACAACAACATACACGATTTCTGGGTTGAGGGAAAACAATTTGGCAACAAAATGAATTGCCAAGGTTGGTGAAAATAACCCCCTAACAACAATTTGCATCCCCGGGACGTTTTGGCACTAACGTGGCCAAAAAATAAATCAATACACAATAATTATAGTGTTGGGCATGGACAAAACGTCCTGGAAGCTAAAATCAGAAATGTTAAGTGGGTAAAATAGCCCCAGGAGCCAAAATCAATTTTTAGCTTGCCAAATGGTGGAGAGGTGCAACAAAAATCGTGGGTAAGGAAAACCAACCACAAACCATTATATTAACACTCTGTTTTTAACAGCTGATTTAAGGGCCCGATAGGAGTTCAATGAGGGTTCATTCCCGCGAACTTCATATGAACACCCCTTCAGGTTATCAAAATCGTAAGGCAAAGACGAAAATGACAGGTGTGTTGAAGGCATTGAACGAGACTCAAAATCAAAGGATAAGATTGATCGGAGGTGGATCAATGGCTTCAAACCATTTCGCGCGAGTGGGCATGATCGACCAAGGCTGCGATTTCAAATCGCGAAATGGGTTAAAGGTCGAAAACATTCTACGACCGAGATGAGATCTGAGCCAGATCTATGGCCTCAATCAATTTCACAAGCCATACTTGTGCGGGTGAAGCCGCAATTTCAAATTGCGAAAGAGGGGTAGCGGTCACAAAGATCAATGGCTGCGATAAGAAAGGAAAGAAATCTATGGCCACGGTTTATTTCACAATGCGGACTAGCACGGATGAATACCATGCTTTCTCATTGTGAAAGATGATGGAGCCCACTCAGATATATGGCTGCACGAAGGGTTAGTCGCAATCGACGGTCGAGAACATGTCACGATCCAGAACTGCCCGCAATGTTCAGAGGAGAAAAGTTGGTGGCAAAAAGAATGGAACGTGGATGGCATATGTAAAAGACTCCTCAAATCGGATGGTTGAGAAGGATCCCAAGGTATAGGTTTCACATCCAGTGTAGAGATGACAATGGAGGAGACGTTCACATGTGTAATCTGCATCCTTCCAGATTGGCTGATGTCTTCGATGCCATTTGTAACATGTGTAACGATGGAATCATCCCTTTTGCAAAGTCATGTCATGTAAAGATAGTTGGATTTTGTGTGAGTTGGCTTACGAGAGTAAGGTGAATAACCGACGAATCCGCTACTCACACGAAGCAAAGCCAACACAGCCCAGGAGACCATTCTGTTTCCTACATCACAAGCACGAGGAAACGTGGGAGCATCCACCTCATGAACTTTGCAGCATGGATCAATTGTACCAGATGGAGTTCGTAAATACTTCCCGCAGTAGACGGTAAGGCGGCACAACCGACGAAATGATGTGGCTAGGTCCCCAGCAAGTAAAGGATCACTCTACTTACGTCGTCACACATGCGAATGCCAAATACACTCGATGACAGAGTGCAAGAATATTGACCAACCGTTGCAGGGGTCAGTATCGGAGCCTTATACATACTGCTTTCAGAGTGATAGGAGTGAACTAACAATCTCTAGAACCTGAGTTCTACTTCTCCATGAATCTGCAAAGGCCCAAGGAGTTTGAGGATGAAGATATGGATTGAGAAGCTTTTCTGTCTGGGGGTGCTGATGGTTGGTGAGAATTTTCCACACTCACCCGTCACCTTGGTATTTGCATGCCAATAGTGACACCAGCCATCAGGGCCTAGACATGATACCCGCATCTCCAACGGCACGAGGCTTGGGCACTTGCTCCCCATAAGTGTTTTTCCAGGAACCCCAAATAGCATCACTGCCACCAAAGCCTCCACAAAAGGAGACAGTAATTGAATTCTCCCTATGTAAGTATTTGCTCGGATGGGAGCTTCAGGGGTCTAAAGCCCACACAACCCTATTTGCGAAGTCCACTTTCTTTGGGTGATGGGGTTGGTGTAGATATGCTACACCCTATTTCCTGTGGGGGAGTTCAGCTCGTTGGAGGTGAGAAGTACAAGAATGAAAAGACACCCCACAGGTTTGTCTCTACCAGAAACAATGCGACAGTTCTTCCATAGCCCATGGCTAACAGTCATACCCGAAGAGGAAGGAGGTGCCGAATGTGATTGAACCGGGGAAAGATGCAAACTACCTTGCCAGTGTGTACCCATGTGGAAAGCTGCATTTGAACACAATGGAAGTGCACACTTCAGGCATAAAAGGAGGCATCATACTCATAATCCGTCATGGCAGCCAAGCGCGTCAAATTGCTACTTGGGCCGAAGGCGACCACTAACGCCATACTGTTTATTATTTTATTTGTAAAACATGGTGATAGTTCCACTCCCTGTACTGTTAACACATGAAAGTGACTTGTAACAATTTTCAATTCTATAGTCTCAGCATTAGAATAGTATAAATACAATCTCGATAGAGGGACAGGGGGAGTTGGTTGGATTGGGAAACATTCTAGGGCTGAGGCTCCCCATTGTAAATAATATTTGATGCCCGTGTTATGAATAAAATTGCAGAGGAAGAGTTGTTTGTCATGGCAGAGATTCATGTGTCGTTGCTTCTCCCAATATGTACCTTCTTTTACATTGTAATGTGCTTCTTGTTTTCATTCCAGTTTGTTGATTGCTTTCATGTTTTCAACTTAGTGTATAATAGTTAGGAATTCATACTTTCTATGCTCCACCTATTATTCTAGACATTTATCAAGTTTCTTCTAAAGTTGCATGGAATTCATCTCGCTGGTGCTCCATGTGATGGGATGTTCTCTCTTGTCCTCCAACCACCCGCTAAATATCTCCTGATTGGGGGATCGACGGCTACCTTGCCTCTGTTTGCAACCCCATGCCATTCCTTTCCTTGTGCAAGTGTTCCCTACACAGGTTTTTGACTCCATTGCCAATGGTCCCTTACCCCGATAATCCTACCTTACATCCCACCTTAATACCATTTCTCCCATTTAGGACCCTGGCTCCCTGATTATCCTTGACTGAAAATATTACGCGGAGTAGACTTCGAAGAAAAAAATGAGAGATCCCCCTCTGACTATGCAGGGACAGAGGTGCAGTCTAAAGTAGTTCTGCTATTGCCTGGGAGCGGGCCCCTCCCCTCGCTCGAACTTAGGGGGCTCAATCCTGGTGCCAACAAACTGGCGCTGTTGCCGAGGATGAAATTGAAGATACTCCCTGGGAAGAACGAAAAAGATTTTAGATCTAGTTGTTGATAGTGAACAATTGACCAGACATCAATAAAGTTGAGCACTTTTCACCTCGCGACTCCACTCTTGAAGGATTTAGACTTCAGCTATTCTGCTGGTGGTGTGACCCAGAAATCAAATGGCCAAGGAAAGCTAGCAGACTCTGTCTAGAAAATGGACCCCTTATAAAGCTTAGAAATGCATGGAAGAATGTCAATATGCTTGAGTCTGCGTTTCTTCCAGGATGCCTTATCCTATCTTGTAAGTTTTCTCTTACCTTTTCCCAGATTTATCAAAAAAACCTTCTATGGTTTAGCTCATTATGAGCAGAGCTATGAATATATTCTTATTTATCCTTCTTTACAAACCAAAAGCGTTGTGTCATCCTGTACAGCTGATTATGGCCTAGATTTTTATCCAGAGGCTCACGATGTAAAAGGACACCCCTGTGAAATTCATGAAACCTCACACGGTAGCTCAGCTATTGTGCCTAACCTTGTCTCTCCCATTTCTCCAAGCCAATACAAACCACTACAGCTGCCCCCCATCCTCCATGATTTTCCCGCGAAATATTGCAAATACCTCCCCAAGTTTGACGGAGAATACCAAGACATGATAGCTGAGAAACATTCACAAGCCTTTGAGCATTTCTCTGACCTTTTTGAGATAGAACATGATGATGTCTGCATGTGGGATTTCACCCTGTCCTTGCAAGGAGATGCCAAAGTATGGTTTAAACACTTGCAGCCTAAGTCCATCAACACTTGGGATGAGTTTTCTTGCACATTCTTAAACTTTTTGGGTAGAATAAGGCCATTGGAGCAAATAATTTCAGAGTTTTATTCCCTGAGGAGGCATAAGGATGAGGCCATATCTAGTTTTAATAGAAGATTCACAAGCTTTTATTATAACATGCCTAAGGAAGTCCAACCTCTTGAGAATGCTGCTAAGATCTATTATGTAGCTGCCTTTCCTCCTGACCTGTCCTTCCTTCTTTTGGAGAGAAAATCAACCACCCTATAGCATATGTTCGCTGATTGTTTGGAGGTTGAGGAAAACCTTAAGATGTCCAAGAAATTGTTAAATCAGGACAGTGGTGGTGAAATAGAAGATACATACAAATTGGTTGGGCCCTACAAGCAGAATGGGAAAGTCTTTGACCTATCAAAACTCTCTCCTGATATGCAGAAAGATGACCGACCTGATGCAGGAGCAAATAGTCCTGCAGGATTGTTCTCTGAAGATGGTGACCTGCACCACCCCTGGTCCACAAAGGACAATTTTAAGAAGGATTTTGGTATGGCTGTGTACAATGAATATGAGGAAGAGTACCTACGGAATATACCTAATGAGCCAGTTGTTGAAACAAATCCTACTGATGAAAGGCATCAATATGCAATGCGAAATTAGAAGGTTGAGGCGAGACAGGACGATAAGGGCACTAGAGGTGATATCCTACCCTTGTGTTATGCCTCTTTGGAATTAATATGATACATGGTTAAAGCCTCCAAACAAAAACAGAAAGAGATGGAGATGGTGCAAGCCAGAAACCAGTATAGGAAAGAAAATGATGGGAAGCAGCCAGGCGATTCCTCTCCTGCTACTAATACATTGGGAATCTGTAATGAAGTATTAAGCTATGAAGACGGATGTAGCATCCTCCAAATGAACACATTTTCTGATATTCTGCCTTCAGAAGCGCCACATCACACAAGAGGAATATGCCTACTCGGTTCCACCGGAGAAGCAAGGGACCTCCCCCTTGAAGCACATCTAGCTCTTGTTATAGAAATTTCAAGTGGAAAGTAGGATGTTCCATTGAATGGGTCCTCTTTTGAAGTCTTCCGAGTGTCATCCTGACGAATATCTAGGAGAAGGAAGCTTCAGATGGCTTTCCCATGAGTAGGTGACAGAACATGCTGGAGGTTGCTGTGGTTTATATGACCTCGTGGACAAATACATGGAGGGTCTGGGCGAAGGCAGTGATTGGTTGCATCCCTGCTTTGAAGATAAGTTTGTTTATCATTTCCTTCTCCCATTATCTATTTCATTTATGTCCATCATGCACAATAAAAGAACAAAACTATTAGGCAAGTTGCTTGATTGGATTCATTGGAAGTCTGATTTCACTTAATCAGACTTGTGCACAAATTTAGGTAGAGCAGGTAGGAAAAAATAAGCTCGGCAGTTATTGAGCATCTCCTTTATTACTATTTTAGTTTGTTTTCATTTTTAGTTACCAGCATAGGTTTATAGTCACCAACATGATTTTCAAGAGTGGCATGAATTCGTTGAAGCAATAGCTCAAAGCAGAATGGAGATGTCAAAGAAAGGTTGAAGGCAGCCCAATGGTTTTGGCACTTGGTCTACGGGGGTTCTTTGCTACCTCACTAGGAGGATATCATCCCTCAGGGATCCAGTTGTTAACACTCTATTTTTAACAATTGATTTAAGGGCCTAATAGGAGTTCGATGAGGGTCTCATTCTTGCGAACTTCATATGAACACCCCTTCAGGTTATCATAAGCATAAGGCAAAGAAGAAAATGGCAGATGTGCTGAAGGCATTGAATGGGACTCAAAATCAAAGGCTAAGATTGATCAGAGGTGGATCAATGGATCCAAACCATTTTGCGTGAGCGAACATGCTCGGCCAAGGCCGTGATTTCAAATCGTGAAACAGGTTAAAGGTAAGAAACATTCTACAGCCAAGATGAGATCTGAGTCATATCTACATCCTCAATCAATTTCGCAAGCCATAATTGTGTGGGTAAAGCCTCAATTTCAAATCACGAAAGAGGGGTAGCGGTCACAAAGATCAACAACCATGATAAGAAAGGAAAGAAATCTATGGCCGTGGTTTATTTCACAATGTGGACTAGCACAGATGAATACCATGGTTTCTCATTGTGAAATATGATGCAGCCCACTCATATTTATGGCTGCATGAAGGGTCGGTCGCGATCGATGGTCGAGAACATGTCACGATCCAAAACTTCCTACGGTGTTCAGAGGAGAAAATTTGGTGGCAGAAATAATGGAACGTGGATGGTGGATGTAAAAGATTCCTCAAATCAGATGGCAAAGAAGGCTCCCAGGGTATAGGTTTCACACCCAGTGCGGAGATGACAGTGGAGGAGATGTTCACACGTGTAATCTGCATCCTTGCAGATTGGTCGATGTCTCCGACGCCATTTGTAACATGCGTAACAGTGGAATCATCCCTTTCATAGAGTCATGTCATGTAAAGATAGGTGGCTTTTGTGTGAGTTGGCTTACAAAAGTAAGGTGAATAACCGGTTAATCTGCTACTCACACGAAGCAAAGCCAACACAGCGCGGGAGACCATTCCGTTTCCTACATCACAAGCGTGAGGAAACATGGGAGCGTCCACCTTATGAACTTTGTAGCATGGATCAATTGTACTAGATGGAATCCAAAAATACTTCCCGCAGCAGACGGTAAGGCGCCATGATCAATGGAACGATGTGGCTAGGTCCCCAGCAAGTAAAGGATCACTCAGCTTGCGCCATCACACATGCGGAAGCCAAATACACGTGATGACAAAGTGCATGAATGTTAACCAGCCATTGTGGGGTTAGTATCGGAGCCTTATATATACTACTTTCAGAGTGATAGGAGTGAACTAACATATCTCCAGAAGCCGAGTTCTACTTCTCCACGAATCTCCAATGGCTCAAAGAGTTTGACAATGAAGATCTGGAATGAGAAGCTTGTCCGTCTGGGGCTGCTGATGGTTGGTGAGAAGTTTCCACACTCACCCGTCACCTTGGTATTTGCATTCCAATAGTGACACCAGCCATCGAGGCCTAGATGTGATACCCGTGTCTCTAACGACACGAGGCCTGGGCACTTGCTCCCCATAAGTGTTTTTCCAGGAACCCGTGATAGCATCACTACCACCAAAGCCTCCGTAGAAGGAGACAGTCATTGACTGCTCCCTATGTAATTATTTTTTCATATGGGAGCTTCATGGGTCTAAATCCCACACAACCCTATTTGCGAAGTCCACTTTTCGAGGGTGATGGGGCTAGCGTAGATATGCTACACCCTATTGCCCGTCGGGGAGTTCACCTCACTAGAGGTGAGAAGTACAAGAATGACAGGCCACCCCACAGGTTTGTCTCAACCAGAAACAATGCGGCACTTCTTCCATAGCCCATGGCTAATAGTCCTACCCGGAGAGGAAGGAGGTGGAGGATGTGATTGAACTGGGGAAATATTCAAACTACCTTTCCAGTGTGTTCCCATGGGGAAAGCCGCATATGAACATGATGGAAGAGCATGCTTTGGGAAGAAAAGGAGGCATCATACTCATAATCTGTCATGGGGGCCAAGTGTGTCAAACTGTTACTGAGGCCGAGGCGACCACTTGCGCCATAATGTTTATTATTTTATTTGTAAAATGTGGCAATAGTTCCACTCCATGTACTGTTAACGCATGATAGTGACTTGTAACAATTTTTAATTTGATAGTCTCAGCATTAGAATAGTATAAATACACTCCGGATAGAGGGGTAGGTGGAGTTGGCTAGATTGGGAAACATTCTAGGACTGAGGCTCTCCATTGTAAATAAGATTTGATGCCTGTGTTATGAATAAAATTGTAGAGGAAGAGTTGTTTCTAATGGCAGAGATTCATTTTTCATTGCTTCTCCCAATATGTACCTTCTTTTACGTTGTAATGTGCTTCCTATTTTCATTCCAGTTTGTTCATTGCTTTCATGTCTGCAACTTAGTCTATAACAGTTGGGAATTCATACTCACTATGCTCCGGCTGTTGTTCCGGACATTTATCAAGTTTCTTCTAAACTTGCATGGAAATCATCTCGTTGGTGCTCCATGTGATGGGTTGTTCTCTCTTGTCCTCCAACCGCCTGCTAAATATCTACTCATTGCAGGATCGACTACTACCTTGCCTCTATTTAAAACCCCATGCCATTCCTTTTCTTACGGAAGTGTTCCCTATGGACGTTTTCGACTCCATTGCCAATGGTCCCTTACCCCGATAATCCTGCCTTACATCTCACCTTGATACACTTTGTCCCATTCAGGATCCTGGCCCCCTGATTATCCTTGACTGAAAATCTTACGTGGAGTAGACTCCGAAGACAAAAATGAGAGATCCCTCTCTGACTGTGCAAGGCCAGAGGTGCAGTCTAAAGCGGTTCTGCTGTTGCCCGAGAGCGAGCCCCTCCCCTCACCCGACCTTGTGGAGCTCAACCCCGGTGCAAACAAATTACGAAAAATAAATTCTCATCCTAAGGAAAAGGAAGAAACGACTTCCCATGTGAGGTAAAACACACACATCAAACCCACAAATCTGAATCTAGCTTCTTGTCCACTCAGCAAGGTAAAAATAGTTCCCAACCATTGGATAATCTACAAAAATGCATAAAAAACGTAAACCTTCCTTGCCCACTTACTGAACAATACCAAAACAAATTATAGGCATGCAAAAAATGACGAAAATCACTCCCAACATGAAGGATGAACACATAGGAAGCTTCAACTACATGAAGGAATCCCACATGAACAATAATGGTGAGGAAAAATGGAAAACATGGGTGTATGGCCAAATGGGCCTGCATTTTGGGTGTTTACTTGCCCCAAAAATGGGTTTTCCCCAAATCCGATTTTCCTGTCCATACTCTTCCCATCCTCATGCAATAACTACTTCAACCAATTTCTCGCAGAATTAAATGATTGGGTGAATGAGACAAGAAAGGTAGTTGACTGTTTCATGGGTTCTCCCTTTGACATTTGGATTTTCCCCATTGGACCCAAAGGTTAAATATTCCCCCCCCTTATCCTTAGGAAATCATGCCCCCATCTCATTATTTTTTTTCATAGACATATCTGGTTGTGGGTATTTTAATTAAAATGCATATTTACATGATGCAAAAATTATAATGTGTCAGCCAGCATCAATATACCATCAGCAACGATTTTAATCGTTGGAACATAAATCATTAAATCTATGGTGGGGATTTTGCCTTTATCTCCACACCACGATTAATTATAATATATACATCATATGCATTTAATGAAAACAAGGTCAAAACGAGGGTGTTACATTCCCCTTCCCCTTCAATAGCACTATCCTCAGTGCTTTACAAAATTGAACAAAATGCTACACTAGTACCGCCTCGGTGTTCCACAGAATTGAACAAAAATGGATGTTCCAATTGCATAGAATCCTCCAGCTCCCACGTAGCCTCTTCAGGACCGTAATTGTCCCATTGCACCTTTACCTACCCTATGGCTTGGTTTCAGAGCATTGTGACCTTCCTGTCGAGGATACACATTGGCTCGATTTGGAACTCTCCCTCGGGTTCCACCAGAATCACATCCCAATTTATCACATGGTTAGGATCATGTTCATATTTCTTAAGAAAACAAACATGAAAAACATTATGAGCTCTAGTGCTAGCATGCAACGCAATTCTTTATGCAACTGCCCCTATTCTTAGCTCAAATATTCTTCACATCAAGTAATGCCTCCACATCTTGAGAGCATGTACTATGGCTGCAATTTCTAGATCATGAGTGGCATAGTTCTTCTCATGCTCCTTCACCTTTCTTGACTCGTAACATATCACATGGTTGCCTTGCATAAGGACTCCTCCTAGCCTTTGTCCGCATGCATCGGTACAGACCACAAATTTTTTCTCTGGGTCTACAACTTTCAATATTAGTGCACTGGTGAGAATATTCTTCAACTGCTGGAATCTTTCTTCACACCTTGATGTCCATTCAAACTTTATCCCCTTCTTTTGCAAAGAAGTGATGGCATATGCAACTTTAGAGAATCCTTCAATGAATCTCCTATAGTATCCTAAAATTCCCATAAAAGATATTACATATGTCACATTTCTTAAAGTAGGCCAATTCATAATGGATTCAATCTTTTCAGGGTCCACATATATACCCTCTTCTAAGATAATGTGACCCAAATACTGAATTCTATCTCTATAGAAGTCACACTTGATCAACTTTGCATATAGATAATGCTCCTTGAGCAATTGCAATGTCAATCTCAAATGCTCTTCATGCTCTTCGTCATTCTTAGAATAAATAAGAATGTCATCAAGGAAAACAAGAACAAACTTGTCCAAATAACTGCTGAAGACACTGTTCATAAGGAACATAAATGTAGCTAGTGCATTTGTGAGACCAAATGGTACCACTACAAACTCATAATGTCCATCCCTTGTTCTGAAAGATGTATTATGAATGTCTTCATCCTTTATTCTTACCTGATGGTAACCAGACCACAAGTCAATCTTGGAAAATACCTTTGCTCTTGTCATTTGATCAAAGAGGTCATCAATCCTAGGAAAAGGATATTTATTCTTCATAGTGACTTTGTTCAAATGTCTGTAATCAATACACAACCTAAGTGTGCCATCTTTATTCTTCACAAATAGAACTAGTGCTCCCCAAGGAGACACACTTGGTCTGATATACTTCTTCTCCAACAACTCTTGCAATTACATCTTCAGTTCTAGCATTTCTGGTATACACATTCTGTAGGGTGTCCTGGACACTAGTGCTGCTCCTGGGACAATTTCAATGGTGAAATCATTGTTTTTTTTTGGAGGTAGCCCTTGAATCTCATCAGGAAACACATCCCTGCATTCCTGCACCACATGAAATTCCTCCAACCTAGGAGTTTTATTCTCTGTTGCCTCCAAAATATGAGTTGCATACAACTGGAAAGCTTTCCTACAAAACTTCTTCAACTGCATTGCCGAAATCTGCCTCATAGAAATCACCTTCGGAATTCCTTTCACAATCCTTGAGTTTCCTTCTTCATCCAAGCACTTAAATTCCTTATTATAATAGTCAAACTTTACTATGTGAAATTCTAACCAATCCATTCCAATGAGAACATCATAGGAACCAAGTGGTAGAACATTCAGATCGACACAAGTGACCAATCCATTCATGACTAACGAACATTTATTGACCACTTCACTAACCTTTCTCTTAGTTCTAGTGGCTAGCTGAACTAACTGAGATTTTCTATGCTTTGATTTCTTAAAAGAAAACATGTCCACTACTCTAGGGGTAATGTAACTGTGAGTAGAACCAGAGTCAATCAAAATAGATACAGATTGCTCAACAATCTTACCTGCAACTTCAACCATAGTTGATTGGTGATCTTCCTGGCAGTCTTCCAGTGCTGCATAAATCCTAAGGACGGCCCTTGCTACTTGACCCACCATTTCTTCTTCTTGAATGTTGTAAGCTGGCCTTACATTCTCATTTTCAAGTGGACAATTCCTGTGCATGTGGGGTCCTCCACATTTCCAACATTGGAGAGGTTCTCTATTCTACTAAGGATCTCTAGGATTTTCTCCCATCGCTCTGGCTGGCTGCTTCTCAGCTTGTGATGGTTTCTTCTATTGATTCCTGAAGTTAGAAGGTTTAAAACCTTTCTTCCTTTGGTCAGACTTCTCATTCTTTTTGTCCTTCTATGTCTTATGATAATCAGGTTTACCTTCGCTTTGCTCATAGCAATACTTAGCTTTCCTTATTACTTCTTCCAGAGATCTAGGTTCGTAAAACTCAATTCCGTCTTTGTAAGACTGAGAAAATCCACTCAGGAAACATTGGATCTTCACTTTTTCATCTTTCATGTACTTGACATACCTCAACATTTCTAGGAAATTATTTGCATACTCTTCCATCGTCTGTTGTCCCAATCTCAGCTCATGGAATTCTTTAACCTTATCATGATAGTACCTGTCAAAGAGGTACTTATTCTTGAAGTATTTCTTGAATTGTTTCCACACAATTCTTCTTTCATTAACCTTCTTGACTTGTCTGTGGTGTTCCCGCCATATGGATGCTCTTCCAGTCAAATTGAATATAGCTACCCTTGCTTTCATATTTTTGGAGTAGTCTTGAACTTGGAAATACTTCCTCATCCCAAGAAGCCAAGCCTCAGCTTCTTGACCAGTATTGACCTCACCATTAAAATTAGGATGCCTTACCTTTTTGAATTCATCTTGTGAATCATTCTTGTAACGTCTCCTCCTCTTATTCCTGCGAGATGGAGAGCTTGAATCCCCACTGGGTTTTTTCAGAATCAGATGACCAACTAGTAGTCCATTATGGAGTATTCCTTCTGTCCCTAGAAGCCCTCCTGGAGACATGGGACCTTTTACCGGAATCTCCCCCGACGTTACTCTTGCTTCTTTCTGGATTAGTTGTCTGATGCCTAGAGTTTATCTGCCCCTCGATGTCTATCAAACTCTGTAGTATAGCTTCATTTATTTGATTTTGATCTTCTTAAGCTTTAAGCATTTTTTCATTGTCTTCTCTGCAAATTTTCAACTCCACCCTTAGGCTCCTCATGGTGGCTGCAATATCTGGGGCGGTCTCTGGATTTCTCCTCCCATTGGACTCTGTCTCGTCATTTTCAACTATGACATTTTCTCCCATAGCATATTCCTCGAATTCAAATCGGTCTTATGCATCATTCATGTTGTCGATTCTCATCTTGGCCCAACCAAGAACGAATTTTTGAAACTGCTCTATGCGGAATGTTTCCTTTGAAGGGGACTATAGTTCTGCAAAATGTGTTAATAAACACAACTGTTAGCTGCATAAAAATATCATGAGTTCATAGTTACTTACCTGCATTTGGAAAATACTATATTGACAACTTTGTCAAAACAAATAATTTTCTTTTCACCAAGAACGACGGTCTCAGGGGGACAACAAGGGTCAAGGGGGCTTGCTCCTTTATGGCTTCCTCGCGCCACTATAGGGAGGTTCAATGGCAACGAATGTAACACCTCGGTTTTGACCTCATTTTCATTAAATGTATATGATGTATATACTGTAATTAATCGTGGTGTAGAGCTAAAGGAAAAATCCCCACCATCAATTTTATGTTTTATGTTTCGGTGATTAAAATCATTGCCAATGGTATATTCATGCTAGCCGACACATTATAATTTTTGCATCATCTAAATAGTCATTTTAATTAAAATACCCACACCAGCTATGTCTATGCAACAAATAATGAGATGGGGGCATGATTTCCTAAGGGGGGGCAGGTATTTCTTGTTTTTGGGGTAGCGAGGTCGGTCAAAAGTATCCTGAGTGGGTACTCGTTGGATGCAGAATTTAATTCCGCATCCAATGAGCTCTTTCGATCAAAATTTGAGTAAAACAAACGAAGATATGTCAAAAAAACAAACAAAAAAATGTAGTTTTTTATTTATGATATCTATCCCCAAATTTATATTAAAAAAGTGTTTAATACCTATACGGTATTTCAAATTTAAAGCAATTTCATTGGCTAACACATGATGACATGGAATTTGAATTAGAGTTAAAAGGCCCATTTTAAGTTGAAATATCCTCTAGTCTGCAGATTGTGGGTTATACTTTTTCCAAATTAGCCTTCTATAATTATCCTTCCACAATTCTCTTTCCGCAATTACGGATTGCGGATTTCCCTTAAACTTTTTCAAATTATCCTTCCACATTTATCCTTCCACAATTGCGGATTATGGATTGCGGGTTGCATTTCAATTTTTTTGAATTATCCTTCTGCGATTGTGGATTGCAGGTTGTGGGTTACATTTTACCTTTTTAGAATTATCCTCCCTCAATTAACCTTCCACAATTGCGGATTGCATATTGTGGGTTGCATTTTAACTTTTTAGAATTATTCTCGCGCAATTAACCTTCAACAATTGCGTATTGTGGGTTGCATTTTAAATTTTGTGGAAATAAGCTTCCGCAAATAGTCTTTCCGCACTTAGATGCTTGTTGGTTCAGAAAGTGTTCCTTAAAAGGATATCTAGATTCTTTTTAAATGGGAATTCTATAGTATTAAAAATATTGTTACCGTGGGTTGAATACCTGTATATTTAGCCATGCGATCCTCAGGCGAATCTTAGAAGATTTAGTGATGGATAACTGTAAATTTGATTTACTTTGATTACCTTGATTTCTCATTGTTAAATTATAGTGTAACTTTGGATAGGATAATCATGGATCATTAATTGATTAGGCGAATAAGTTATAACCATTGATTTCCCTAACTAAAATATCCATAGATATTTAAATTGATCCCAAAGATCGTGATCTGAATTGTCTCGATTTGTAGAGGGGTTTATGAGAGTAGAAAGTAGCGACGCATAACCTCATAGGGGAATAGTCCAAGTTATAGCATTTTCGACTATTAGTTTTATAGAGAGAATTAATTTACTATAATATTCGATCATAATTGTTTCTATGCTTGGAGTGTAATTTTGTTATAATAACTAGTGAATGTTATCTATATTTACCTTGATCATAAATTAACTAGATCTATTCTATAATACATTATGAGAATAGTTTTAGAAAATAATATAAGGACATGTAAATAATTTAAAAGAAACGAGTGTTGAGATTTAAAACCATAGTAGAACAACAATAACTAGATCTAAGTGATTATGCTTAGAAAATACTAATTATTACAGTAATACCCATTACTAGCAATCTTTGATCCGGGTATGGATGCTCGATCTTAGATGTGTTGACGATTTAAACTATCATTTTACACAGAGAAATAAAATACAAAACCATGATTTATATTTGATATCATAATAGATAATTGTCCTATACAAATGCATAAACATTTTTTCCTAAAGAATATAACTGCAATTCAAGTTAAAATACATATTTTACTATAACTAGATTTAATAATAAGCAACAGAATAAGAACTTTGCACCGTTGCTAGGAAAACATAAATGGAATAGCCTTTTATCCCAACCAACTCCTAGAGCAACCAAATCACTTGCTCGAGAACCTTGTATCCTTTTTGTTGAACCACAAGACCAAAATCCATTTAATGCGCTATCTCTTGCATTATGAGATTTTAACCTCCTTCTTGGTATTGGACATACTATTATACAGTATTTACTGAGGAACTTGGTCATTTATGAGTCTTCTTTTGTTCAGCACTCAACAAAGAGTTGTGACCTCATTTTGGAGAACATGAATCGTGCATCTTGAGTTCTTACTTAGTAGCTACAACCACTTGTCTTTTCCTCTTGTGGGTTAACAAACACTCTTCAACAACTATTCCATTTATGTGCCCTTTAGTATCTTTTATTAATAAAAAAATAATTCATTACATTTGTTTTATATTTGAATTTTTCTCAAAATATTTAAAATAATAAATAAAATATGTTAACAAAATTAATAATAAATTATTAATTCTTAGTGTATTACAATTGAAATTGTCTACATTTTTTATTCTAAAATTTATTATTTGAATATTTTTAACTCATCCACAAAATTGAACTTGATTGTATCAATGAATTAAGAGTGAAACTATCGACAATTTTTTATTCTCAAATCATTTTTTATTCATGTTGTGAGAGCGAATTTGTCCACAATTTTTTCTCAAATCCCAAAATAAGTCAACTGGAAGGAGTCAACTAGATTATGGGATGCCTCACCTCGGTCAACTTTGCTATTCTCATAAATGGTTACCCCTCTCCTTTTTTTACTGCCTCGCGTGGTATCCGACAGGGTTGCCCACTTTCTCCTCTTCTTTTTATACTTGTGATTGAGGGACTCAGCCTCCTTATTGAGGATGCCCGTAGGTGGGGTCTGGTAAAAGGGATAAAAATCTCAAAGGAAATTTCTTTTTGTTGATGACGTGATTCTTTTTGGTTTGGGTTCTTGTGAAGAATGAATAGCTTTTAAAGTTATTCTGGATACCTTTTTGGTTTGGGTTCTTGTGAAGAATGAATAGCTTTTAAAGTTATTCTTGATACTTTCTGCGAAGCATCACGAATGCTCATAAATGTTGAGAAGTCTTGTTTTCTATTTAACAATGCTGATGATGAGCTTCTAAACAGAATCTCTCACAGTTTATCTTACAAAACCCAAGACATCTTTACGGGTTTTAATTACCTTGGTTACTTTATAAAACATACGGGCTATTTGGTAAGAGATTGGTTTTGACTCATAAAAAAGTTTGAAAAGAGGATACATCATTCGTCTTTCAAAGTCTTATCTTTAGGAGGGAGGATGGTCCTTATTAGGGTTGTTCTGACCAGCTTACCGGTTTACTGGCTGTCTTTAGTACCCATTCCAAAATCCATTATGAAGAAGCTCAAGTGTTTAATCTTTGATTTTCTTTGGGGTTCCATGGGAACTAAGAAAAAATACCACCTAGCTGATTGGGCCTCTCTCTCCAAGCCTAACAATCAAGGTGGTTGGGGCATAAAAAATCTAGATTGGTTTAGTACTTCCTTAAGACTTAAATCCTTTTGGTTCGCTCTATGTGGCAATGGTCTTTGGTTCAAAGTGATCTTTGTGAAATACCTAAAGAAACGCACTGTCCTGACTTGGTTTCGAGGCAAATATTTCTCAGCTATGGGTGTTTCTGTTATTTGGAAGGGCTTTATTAATACCATCACTTGGCTTGGCAAGGGTCTAATATGGATGGCACGTAATGGTGAAAGCATAAAAGTTGGTGTGGACCCGATCTTGGGTATGGGCACATGTTTTGTTCTACCACAGGACCTACGTATTTATTTGGAAGATTATGGCATTACATCTCTTGCATAGGCCAGAAATCATTCTATCGATGCCATGAACTATTGGTTCTCTGCCACGGATTTGGATCTTGGGGGAGAATGGCACTCTCTCTGGGAGAACTATTTTAGAGGACTGGAACATGGGAGAATACGTCTTAGATCCTCACCAGATCGTTGTCTCTCGATGTACAGGAATTTTTCAGGCGGCAAAAGTATATGAATTTTTGGTGGACCACTTAAAGGAGCCCGATTTGGATTCATCCATTGTTTTTCAAGGTTTATGGAAATTCAATATTCGAGAAAAAATTCGATGCTTTATATGGCTCCTCATAAAAAACAAATTACTTACATAGGATCAGCTTAACAAACGCGACATTCAGGGTCCTAGCTATTGTCAGCTGTGCAAAAATGAGGGAGAAAATGCACATCACCTTTTCCTAGATTGCCATTTTACGAAGAATACCTTTGCTGCTCTTTCTGAACAGTTCAACTCCGGATCCTTTTATATCGCCTCCACTGGTTCTATGGTTCGATTGCTTCTACAACTTTGGGTCAGAAAACACTGTCTGAATTTTCCAAAGTTATACTTGTCGTTCTTTACTTTATGGTCAATTTGGAAGCATAGGAATTTATGTATTTTCGAGGGGAAAACTCCAGCTCTCTATCTAGTCCTTCAATATATTGATTTTCTCTTCCATTCTTACCCTGTGCCTTTAAAAAAGATAAAACACAGGATGATAGGACTGTCACCAAAATTGGAGTATCCCTGTGGGTTTTTTGATGGTGCAGCCGCCAAGAACATAGGGGGGGCACGCTTCATTCTGTACTTGAGTAGCTCCCACAGTATACATTTCACTATGGGCTATGGAAGAATTACTAATACAAAATCAGAATTGATGGCTCTGTGGGCTCTTCTCTCCGTCTCAAAGGTCATGGGAATACCTCTTCTCTCTCTTTTCGGAGACTCCCTTGTTATCATATCATGAGCAACAGGAAAAGGATCCTTGAACTTACCCCATCTGAGTCATTGGTGTGATGATTTAAGAGATCTACATCAAAAATTTTCGGATTTGAATTTGAAACACATATACCGTGAGCATAACCAGATTGTAGATAGTCTCTCAAATTTTGCTCTTTCTCTCGATTCAGGCTTTGGGAATTTCCAGGAATTTTGGGATGACAAGATTACTAATCATGGTAATTTTCAGTTATTTTAGTATGTGCTGGTTCTTTAAGCACTATTCTTGATGTTGTTTGTAGTGAGCTAAGAAACTTCATGAGGAGACTTTATGTCATCTTTTTATGCTCATGTTTTATGTCATCTATGTTCATATAAGGAAATAGATAAAAATCTGACATGTTCATACACGAGTGATGATAAAAGCCTGCTACAAAACAGGCTGTGCTCGCATGCTTTTGGTATGATGTCAATGTTACGGTGATCCAAGAGGATCCCTTTCAGAACATATCTATGGAGTCAGTCTCCGTTATGAATGTACATGCCATGATCTTTGATTCTATTGAATAACAGGATCTGGTATTTTTTCTGCTGACAAATATAATTAAAACAATAAAATACATTTGAATATAAAAGCATACCTGTTTTTGCTAGAATTAAAACAATAAAATATATTTGAATATAAAAATATAAAAGTATGGAGTTACCTTTCCATCCGACCATTTGCACCAATCGGACGACCTCGCTCACGTGAGCTTTCACATCACCCATTGCCTGGCTCACGTGAGCTTTCACATCACCCATTGCTAGTCGTCCGATTGGTGCAAATGGTCCGGTGGAAAGCTAACTCCTAAAAGTATACATATGTTTTTGCAAATTGTAGGCCACAAAACGTAAATGTTAAACTGATAGGATTCAAAAAATAATAAAGATTGGATTAGTAACAATAGAATTTTGTTGTTATGGTTACTCAATAGGTTTACCTTTATACTTCGTTCAGGTTTAATTCTGTTCTTGTCGATTGCCTAATTCTATTAGATCTATAGTCATTTATTTTCTAATCGAAATTGCAATTTCGATAATAAAAATATCATGTCTTCAATCTAACAATGAAAATCTCTTCAAACTCTAACAAAACTCATCGTCTGGACTTTCGCTTAATACATTGAAAACATTGCTGGCTTAGCTGTTACCACTGTCTCAACACTAAGAGTAAATCAAAATCCAAATCCAACAAATGTATTTTGGCTACTTCTCAACAATGCAAAATAAAATAAAATAATAAAAAGTCCAAGGCAAACCCTCACCATTTAAAAAAAGAGGTGACAAAGAACGTGAGTCGGCTCCACTAAAATTAAAAAAAGAAAAGCTTATCATAGTAAGCGACTTTCATGTCCTTGAGATCGTAGTTGTGCTTAAAGTAGAGATAAATAAAAAAATATTAACTTTTAAATGATTTTATTAATAAAATATCATAATCATAATATGAGTATAGCTGCTGGTTAATATTGATAAGCACTATTGATTCTTATAAAAACACAATGTTTATACTCATAGTTAATATAAAAAAACAAATTACTACCAAGATCTTTTAAACTAAAACTTTTTTAAACATTAATCAAAATGCACTATTTAAGTATTAAATAATTAATAACAACATACAACTACCCGTTAAATAAATGAAATGAATCCTAGCAAACTTGTTACACTTTAATCTGGTTAATCCTGTCAACCAAATCCAAAATCTGGTACAATATCTAAATGACTATTAGCATAATTACAATTTACAATATCCTATCTTCCAATATAGTCATAGATCCACAAGCAAAGCTGCAGTTGTCTTAGCTCTGATAGTATGCTTTTTATGTGCTAGTGCAAGCTGATTGATTCACAAGCATAATTTGAGGGTTCTTTCTGCTGCACTTCTGAGTCATTGTTCTATAATAATTGGTCATTCAATTCCGTTGAGATTCCATAGGCTCCCAAGTTATTTGCCAGGTTGAAGATATTCATCCACTCTGACTCATAATTTCTCCTATCAGGCAACATAGATGCAGGAAAAAACAGTGAATTATCACTGTCGAGTAAGACTGCGGATAGGTTTTCTGCTTTTATATAATTCTCTAGGTGCCCTGCGTACATCAGTACTGGAGTGGCTGATGTATCGTAGAAAAGTGGCTGTATTTGTGAGGAGTTAACGCCATTAGATGCTTGTGTTGGGGAGCTGATACTCATCGTACTCATGTTTGAACGATAATCAACCAGAAATCCTTCAGGCCTCTGGAGTAGTTCCTCCAGACAGAAAGTATTGTCCAACTCTTCTTGATGGTCAGGCTGGATTTGTTGAGGCTTCAACTGAGATGTAGCTGGTTCTGAACTTGAATTGGATTCAGTAATTGTTGAGCCACAATTTTGCTGGACCATCTGAGAGATTGTTCCAGGGCCGAAGTTAGAGTTAACGACATACATATCGATATTCCTATGCTGAGCTTTCTGTGACCCATAGCTGTTTGGGCTCGTAATAGCCTCTGACGTAGCAATACAGTTTTGTACGTCGAGGTTTTCTTGTTTTTCTGCAGCAAGTCGACGGTTTTGATGATCCTTCCGGTCCCCGAGAGATACTTTCTTCTTCAGCTTTGTGTTCCAGTAATTTTTTATATCATTATCTGTTCTCCCTGGCAACTGGGCTGCAATCACAGACCACCTGCACAATGCGTGCGAGAATTCTCAGGTCAGGTATTATGTTCAAATCAATAACTACAAAAACATTTTACAGGCTGTTTTAAATTGATATAAGGGTCGCAGATAGTAGACTACCTGCTACCAATACTGTTATAGAGGCTACAGATGATGTTATTTTCTTCTTCTGAGAACCCTCCGTGCTTTATATTCGGTCTCAAGTAGTTTAACCATCTAATTCTGCAGCTCTTTCCACACCTTTTCAAACCTGTATTCAGAGAGCAAAATCAGCACAGATTCGCTTCTGGCGAAATAACAGAAATAGATAAAAAGATAACAGTTCTAAATTTAGTGGCCTGGTCTTCGACTCTACCGCTAAGGCTATGAATTTCGATAACCTAAGGCCGTATTGTATGTACCATAATAGGTGATAATCAACACAAGAGTACCTCGGTCTGAGAACTGTATCAAAGTATTTGATTACAGAAATGGAATGAATCCAGAGGGGGGTAAAAGCCCAACAGTAACATTATATAGATACAACTGCACTTGAGGATAATTATTTCCTAGATATGCAAAGCTTGTGGGGAACTTCAACGACATGATGGTGGCCTACAAGATTAATACTTTCATGGTCTAGGAATAATGAACACTGTTGTTCGAAAACTGAAAGAAAATTAGAACAAACAGCTCAACTATTTGATTTATGGATGAATTCATTGATATATGAAAAGCGTCATACCAACTTTTCTGGGCAAAGTGATCCAGTTGCCGCCAGTGCCATACTTGGCTATATATTCCTTCAGTTTAAAGTCCTCTTCGGGCGACCATGGTCCTTTCTTCACATTAGCTTTGTCGCAGCACGGGGTTCTCCCCATTTCTTTAGATTACTCCCACTAATTGGTCTGGAACGGTCTCAAGGGTCAGTCGGAATAAGTTCTAGGAACCTAATAAATGGAATTTCTACTACTGAGGCCTCTTAGCATGGGTTTGGGCGTTACTTCGTACCACAACATTGACAGGATCCCTGCCTCATAACTATCCTCTCAGCATCACTTTACGTGTATATTTATAGTGTCTGTCTCGTTAGGCCACTGCACACAAAACGACCAGGTCCCCAGATTGCGGCCTATTGAACTAAAAACAAAATTCAATCAGCACTTACTAGGATTGAATGGTTCATAAGGCCCAACTTCTTCAGCAAAACATGAGTTTGGACATGGGAAATAGCCGAGCAAGTTCTGTACTAAGACTAGGTCTTCTCTTCTCCCTTTTTTGATGGGACAGATGATGATATAGAAGGACAAACAGCACAGGCGTTGAATATGACGATATGAAAGTGCTATAAACAAATATAGAATGACCTAAGTGGTGGCCCTATGAATGAATTAAGCTTCCTTCGACGACAATCCACGAAAGTAATTTGTGGTATTTTTTGTTTTCGTCCTCGCTCTGGGATCCATTCCTATATGATCTACATATACCTATAAAACCTGTTTCCCCAGTGCATGGCGTGGCCTGCACCACTGAATTAGAATAAAATATATATATTATGGATTGCGATTAGTATAGAATATGGCATGAAGTAAGTGGGGTATAACGATATATAACGTTGGACGACAAGGCTATCGAGTTTGACATCTCGTCCTCATAAATTAATTTAATGGCACAGAGGAAGTACGAATGTTCTTTGTATTACGGAGTACCTTTTACTTATTCAAACATCCTCTGTGAACGATATCGACGTCCTACCGAAACAAATCGCTTAATCCCATAATTAAGTTTTTTGGTGCTTCAAATCGCTTGATCGCAGAATTAGGTTTTCAGCTGCTGGAATGGTTGGTTATACGTTATTGGAAATATGCGTTGTGTTTTGAATTTATCTTTATAATAAATATACAATTTGAAAAATGAAAAATGACTATTTCTAACATAATTAATTCAATTCTATAACTAATAATAAAAAATACCCTATAAAATTATTCTCCAATTTTGAGACTTGCCAGAGAAATGCTAAAGACCCAATATTCTTCTTCTTTGTTTTAATGTGTACACTGACTGGTTTTCAACCGCATAGACAAAGCTGAGTTTCGATTTCATTGGTTTTTTTAAAGGATGCGGTGATCTGAGTTGATATAAAATTCACAAAGACTTTTGAAAACATTATTTTACTATATAAACCTTGATCGGGTCTAATTTCTTTTTAATTTATTGATGTCGATCTAATTTCTTTTTAATTTATTGATGTCGAAAACTTGCTTTGTAGTGAAAAAAAAATCTTATGAACTTTTCTTCATGTATTTTTTTAATTATTTGTGGTATTTAAATTTAACTTGTTTATGTATATTTAATTAAAAATGTTAAGGTTTGAATATGAAATTTAAAGATACTTACATAAGGATGGTAAGATGGTTTCACTATATTATTAAGTGTAATATTAGAGTTAAATAAGGGTGCCTCTTTTCTTCTACTATTTTCAATATTTATATTGATAAGTAAGAAGGTTATTTATAAGCAGCATTGTGCTTGAAGTACCTTACTAGGAATAATCATCATGCTTATTTTATATGATCATGATATGGTTAATAGGAGAAGATAACCCTATGGTTAGAACCTATTAACTAGCAATAACTACATTAGTTTTATTAATTGTCTCAATATCTCTATAGGCATAAATTTAAGCACATACTATACCCAAAAACATTAATATAAAATGTAGATGTATTTAGACACATTAATAAAATTAATATGGTTGTTTCGAGTAAGAAAGTGAGACTTAGACATATCTACAAAATATTAATAAAAATAATATTATTTAATTAATTATAATATGTAATAAATAATATTGTTTAACTATTAAATAACCATAATAATATGATATTATTTAATTAATATAAAACATTAAAAAAACATAATATAGATTATGAGATTAACTATATTTAATATTATTTATTACGTATATTTTATTGTTTTTTACTTTATTTTTAATTATTTTAATATCAATTTGTAATTAATTAAATAATATTATTTTATAATAATAATTAACTATTGTATTATAGTTAATAAATAATATTAATTTATTTATATGAAACAAAGGTCAAAATTATGATATATTTTAGAGATATTTATGAATATGTTTTTTTTTAAGTAAGAGATTCTATTATAATACAAAAATGATACATAGCATTGTTGAACCATAGGTCGATAGAGCTTGACCGATAGCCCATAAAGGACCCAACTTAAAATTGTCTATTACTGTTGACTAGACCATGCCTAAGATCAGACTTGGAGGAGCCTGATCGTGCTTACAGCCCAAAAAACTGGTGTCTTCCATCTCTATATCTCAAAGAGACCCATTACTGCCGTAATTACAATAAAGAGCCACTACAGCCCGAAAACAAAAAGAGCCATTACGGCCTACAAACATTTTACACATACCCCATCATGAGACCTTCAGACCTTTTACAGACTTTTTACATAAACCAAAAGAGCCATTACAGCCAATAGACATACTTGAAAAATATTTAATTACAGGAAATACCATAACTAGAGAAACCTCTGTATTCCGACACGAGAGCAATTCAACGCAGAAAGACCCTAAGGCCGGGATAACTCCCACCACCTTCGCCCATTAACTTCTGGTCTCTCGAGGAGGCTAAATTGTGGAGGCTGGGGAATTTGCCGGCGTGAACCTCGGGTTCAAAGATTACTCCTCAGGAGTGGCCAACAAATTCTGAGTAATATGCTCAAGCAAGAAGAACCCTGCTGCACTCTCCTATTGGCCTCTACGAATAGTGTTCATAGCTTCGCGGATGCCCTGGACCGAGTGAATCCTATCTTGAATGTCACAGGCTAACAAAATCCGCGCTGACCAAAACGGGTTTGGGATGAGTGGGCCACCCATTGTCATCTCGAACTCCCTGAGAAGATTGATCTCCATAATTGCAATGAAATCCTCGACCGCCGTGGGCATTTCTGCCATGTAGCGGTCTCCCCAGTTAAAGGCAGCTGCATTCGGCACACCCCCGTCTTGGGGCATAGAGTGCTCCTCTGCTCCAGTAGACACCTCACTTGGGTTACCCCTTTGATTAGAACCTCTCACTCTGGACCATGCTCTCCACAGCCTTGGCATGGTGCAGACTCTCAGCTAGCGAGAGGATAACACTAGAAAGGAGTAAAGAAACTTAGATAGGAACAAGGCTTCCGACATATGAGCATAAATAAGGCTTGCCTCTGCCAACGAAAACCTCCTACATCCACCATTCTTACCTCTCCCTGGTCCTGCCATAATACCTTGCCCCTTACCATGCTCGATCCAATCTCTCATCCTTTGCGAGCAATTTGCGATTGTAAGTTTTATAGCATGCCAGATGATCTGTCCCTCCAGCATAGAGATATTTCTATCATAATCAATGGCAGGTGCTGTAACTACACTTATGAACTCCCTCATTCCCACGGATCCTTCTTTAAGACTGCCTTCGTAATGCCTATAAAGCCTCTCTTTCCTTCCATAATGAGGGCTGTCATGATTAAGATCCACATGCTCTGTACCCGAGCCTCGTGTAGGGCTTAGATAAATGGAGGATAACCATGTGGTAAGACAAACCTTTCCATACCCCAGCTGGCAATTGGAAAATCCCTTGTCGTGCCCCATATAGTGATTAGATTGTAGTGGGCCCACCTTTGAAGTCGACACGTCGTCTTTGTGCCAGCCCTCAGATCAGAACCATCTCGCATTCTCATGTGGAATGTAGAGTGCTTTGTCTTACGTACTCATCTGCCAACCTATAGCCTTTGCTCCAGATTTGTTGGGTTTTCCTGTCATCCTCTTTTGTCTCTGCATGGAAAGAAAACTCGCTCTCCACTCCTGCATTAGCTATGGCATCCGCCACCCTATTCCCTTCCCTCTTGACATGCATTAACAGAAGAGCTTCCTCTCCATTAAGGATATGCTTTAGGACCTATAACTTGCTCTCCCATCACCATTTTTTGGAAATTTGGGACGTAAGGGATCCTGCCTGGAGTTTGCGAGCCATGTTTATAATGATTTGGGAATCACCTTCCACCATCAAAGGCATTTTTCTGGTTTTCCTTACCCAGATCAGGTCGTTGATCACACCTTCTAGCTGGGCCATATTGTTCGTATTTGACCCTATAGAACCCCAGAACAAACTGAGGATGATTCCTTCCGAGTTACGGATAACACCTCCATAACCAGCTGGGCCTGGATTTCCTTTAGCCGCCTCATCTGTGATGAGTTTAAAGGTTCCTTCTGGAGGGGGATTCCAGGACCGCGGGCTGGAGACTTGCATCGGGCGAGAACAAACAATCGAGTTGTCAGGAGGTATTTATGTGAACCCAAAAGCCTGCAATAGAATACGTTCACTGCTTTCCGCTGCAAAATCATCCTGCATCCAAGATTGCAATGTTATAGTTTCTTTCATATGGGTTTTGATGGAGTTCCATATTTCTTTGAGTTTCGTTGCTTTATTCTCGAATGTCTATTTATTTCTAGTTTTCCATATTTCCCACATTGTGAAGCTAGGGAAAAGTTCCCACAGTCGATTCACTATTTTGTTTTTGAAGTTGTTGAGGGATCATTTCGCAATTGTGATATCTGGGCATCCCCTGCATCTGTGATATCTTCTGAAGATCGTTTTCCCCTTCTTCCACACAGAGTTAGCTATCCTACACTCATCCAATAGATGATTGATAGATTCATTCTTTTCTTCACACATGGGGCATCGGGATGGCCCCTGGAAACCCCTGACCTAAAGGTTGTCCCATGTTAGAATACGACACTTTATGACCAGCCAACATAAAATAGATATTTTGGGCCACCACCCTCCTTTCCATAATTTAATCCATTTGTCTTCTTGGGAAATGTGTAGGGTTTTCGTTAATAGGCCTAGGGCTTCTTTTGTATTGAAGTTGCCAGAGGTTGAGTACCCCTATCTTAGCTTGTTGGGATCCTCACTCTTGGAGAACCTTTTCTTGGAAAACTCTACTATAAAATTTTCGATGTCTTCTCCTAGTACCTTGTCTTGCCACCATCGCTTTCCCTTCCATCTTCTAACCCTCTAGTTTGGATTGTTGTTATCCCAGAACTCCGCTACCTTAGCCATCGGATTATTATGGAGGAAAGAGCGTAAGAGAGGAGTGTATTCCCCATAGGCAATGGCTGGTTCTTGGTTTAGAGCTTCACTTGAAAATCTTGTCAGTTGGCCATTACGGACTTCCCAAAAGCTGTGTTTTTGAACCAGACCCCTGTTTTCTTGAGTGGTCTTCCATATGGTGGATCCTGGAATATCTTCACCGAACCTAACTAAGGAGTTATGTGGCTAGTGAGGCACATATTTCAAATACGACAGTTTGGCCCAGGGCTCGTTGCTATAGTTCACCCATCTCCACCAAATTTTTGCGCTCTTCACTTTTTTATTATCCAAAGGGTCTGTGAGGCCCAGCCCTCCCATGCCTTTTGGGTTGCATATGGTTTTCCAGTCCACCAGAGGCCATTTTCTTTTATCTTTCGATCCCCCCCAGAGGAAATTCCATTGGGTGTTCCTTATTTGTTTGATGATGGATTTTGGGGCAGCCAATACTGAGAAAGTATACATGGGCATGGCCTGCAATACTGATTTCACCAAGATGAGTATGCTAGGAAAATTAAGAGCTCTGAAGGTCCATAGACTAAGATTTTTGTTAATTTTTTCTAACAGTTCTTTCCATGAGACCTGTGTGATAGTTGACTCTGCCATTGGAGCTCCGAGATACTTCGAGCGGAAGCTTCTTCCGAAAATTCCAAGATCTTTAGGATATTTCGCTTGGTGATCCTGGGGGTGTTGAAGAAATAGGTCTGAGATTTCTCCTTGTTTATTTCTAGGCCACTAGCTTCAAGAAAAGTATTCAAACAGGCTTTGATTCCCCTAGATTCTTGAACTGAAGATGGGCCCATCAACATATTGTCATCTACGAACTTTGGTGGGTTTGGGGATCCATTCCATCCGTGAGGGATAAACCATGGATTTTATTCCCGGCTCTCCTGTTCTTAAGAAGTCTTCCAATCCCTTCAGCTGCAATAATGAAGAGGAACGGAGAAAGATGATCTCCCTGTCTTTTTCCTCTGGTTGCATTGAAAGGCCTTGAGTGAGAACCATTAACCAAAATAGGAAAAAAACCAAAGGAGATCATGTTCATAATCCAGCTAATCAAATCTTCTGCAAATCCAAAAGCTTTTAAAATGCCACCCAAAAATTGCCAGTTCAGTTTATCATAGGCCCTAGATAGATCGAGTTTCAGAAGCATACCTGGGGTCCTTGTTGCTTTGAGTGAGTGGATGGTTTCGTGGACAAGAATTATAACATCCAAGATTTGTCTGCCTTCCACAAATCTAGCTTGCTTTCGGAGAAATGATAAGAGGAAGGATGGGTTTTAAACGATTAGCTATTACCTTAGAGATGATTTTGTAGATAACATTGCACAGGGAAATCGGTCTAAGTTTTCCTGGGTCTTCGGTTCCGCTTTATTTTGGAATGAGAGCCAAGAAATTCAAATTGAGAGCTTTGAGAACGCTCCCTGATTTTTGAGAGTCCTCCACCAAGCCCACTATTTCTTCTTTCAACCAATTCTAGCTAGCATGGAAGAAATTGGTGGTGAAACCATTTGGGCCTGGTGCTTTGTCTTTGGCCATTTTATTCACCACAGTTTCTACCTCAGCCATATCGATAGATTTGCAGAGAATTTGATTGTGGTCCTCCGTGATGAGCTTGGGGATGTGACTGAACACTTCTCTTTGAGCTTCTTTCCTGTCTCTATCTGGTTCCTGCAGAAGATTAGCAAAGTGGGAGTATAAGGTGTTCTCCAAATCTTCTTGGGATTCGACTATACTTCCGTCATCCTTCTTCAGTCTATCCAACCTATTACCTTGTCTATGTTGTATGGTTGCTTTATGGAAGAATCTGGTGTTGCGTACCCCTTCTTGGAGCCATTTGATGCGTGACTTTTGGCTCTAGAATAATTCCTCCTATATTTCTCTTAAATTAAATTCTTGCAAGAAGGTATTTTCCTGAAGTCTCAACTCCTCAGTGTAACCACTGAGCATAACTTGTGACTGAAGATGTTGTAGCTTGATCTCTAAAGCTTTCTTTTCTTGAAATATATTGCCAAAGGATTCCTTATTCCATTTTTTGATGCAGTCTTTGAGGTGTTTGAGCTTCTGCTGGAATTGAAACATGCGCGCTCCCCTAACAAGGGGCAAGTTCTCCCACCAATATTTGAGATTCTCCTGAAAGTTTGGTTGGAGGAGCGAGAATTTTTGAAAAAAAAAGGTTTGCGGGGGTTGACTCCGACATTGTCCCATGCTAAAGTGATGGGCCAATGATCCGACCCTACTACTAGAAGGATGGCCGCTCTGAGGGTGCCTCCAGCCATCATGACCGATTCTGATAGCAAGAATCTGTCTAGTCTACAAGTGATTCCTGTGTCCCATAATTGTTTATTATTCCAAGTGAAGAGACCATTGGAATTTCTAACATCAATCAGATCCAGATCAGAGATAGTGTTATTGAAAAGAGTACTTGAAGGGTTTAAGCTACGAATACCTCATTTTTTTCCCCTAGATTTCTTAACAAGTTAAAGTCACCTCCAATGATCCAAGCCCTGTTCAAAACTATAGTTTTAAGGTGAGAGAGAGACTCAATGAAGATATGCTTCTGATCCACCTTTGGGAGTCCATAGACATTGGTGATGATTCCTCTGATTCTAGTTCCGAGAATGTGGAAATCAACCGAAATACAGCAGTTGGTGGTAAAGAAACCTGACAAGGTCAACACATAGGGATTCCAAAGAATTCACAGATCGCCTGCCGCACCTATGGCATTGAGGGCAATCGTTTCACAACCCTTCCACACTTTTTGGGTTGTTTTCGCTAGGTCTTCTCCCAAGCATTTAGTTTCTTGAAGGAAGACTATCCCTGGTTTTTCCTTATCGATTCTTCTTTTCAGAAGGTGCTTCTTGAGCATGCTGTTACAACCTTTGATATTCCATGTTGTAATCTGCATTAAGCGGATTTAATTGGAGGAGGAAAGGGCTGCATCTATGGTTGGATACTGCCCTGATGCAACCATTTGTTCTCCTATTGCTTTGATTCTCTGTACATTGCTCAGTCTACCTCTTTTATCTTTCTTTGAGTTTTTCCCTTTCCCATCTGTGACTTTGAGAGCTTCAGTCATGACTCCTAGGTTATTCACTTTCTTGGCTTGGATGATCGCTTTCTCTAAAAGAGACACTTGCTGCGGTGGAATTTTTGTTGGGTCTTTGTTAGAGCAAGCAGCTTCCAGTCTATCCAGATCTAGGTCCCCTATTTCCATGTCCTCAGTAGCACCTTCCCTTGATCCTAAGTCTATCTGAGGTTCCTCAGGTTGTTTCAGAGGAGTGCCATCCAGGGTATCTTTCAGAGCCGGATTCTTGTCATCTCCTTGTATATCATTATTCTTTTCCCCTTCGTATTTACTCAGAAGTTTATCTATCATGGCTTTTGATGGTGCTTTGACATTTTTTGTTGCCTGGTCACCCTGAAGGTTAGCGAAGAGGTTCTGAGTCTACACCCTTTTGTGAGCTTCTGGGCCCGATATCTTTCCGGCTTGCCTTTTCTTGTTTTGAATCTTGGTGAATCTTTCCGCATCTTGAAGTTCTTGATCTTGCTTCCCTCCTTGTCTCTTATTTTGAGGATAGTATCTGAACAAATTCGCATGTTCATGACATTTCCTACACCTGAATGGGATCTTCTCATAATCAATGGCTTGAAACCAATCCTCATCTTCCCATGTTAACTCTATTCCATCTGGCAGGTCTCTTGAAATGTCTAGGTAGATGCATATCCTGGCATACGAAATGTATTTCCTCTGTCTTGTTTGTTCATAGAATTTAATAAATGTCCCCAAAGAGTTTCCTATGTCTATTAAGATTTCTTCCTTCCAATATTCTAATGGAAGGGAATACATTCTGATCCATACTGGTGCAATTGTCAGATTTTCTTTATTCGGGTCGAATCTCTCTTTTCGGGGTCTCAATAAGAGACCGTCCGAGTTGAAGAAGTAGGGACCATTCTCAAAGATTTTGGTTCTGTCCTCTTCATTGAAGAAAATGATGGTGAAGAAACCTTTAGCCCCCAACTGTAGATCATAGCTCCCTTGGGGTTTCCACATAAAATTTATCCATCCTACCAGCATTTTTTCTGTGGGCCAGATCCCCACGAATTTTCCTATGAGGGCCCTTTCCTTCATGTATTGAATTTCCTCCTTGAATTTATCTGATGTGATCTGAAGTCTTGGGATTGTCTTGGACTTTAGGACACATTTTCCTATCCTTCTTGCATCCTCGTTAGTTGCCTCCTCTTTTCTTGTTCCACTGCACCCTTCCCCATCCTTGGCAGTTGCATGATCATTGAGTACCGCTTTTCCTTTGTCCTTTTCTTATTCCGCTATGGTTATCTCTACCTCCACAACTTCAGGCCTTCCTCGGTCCCTCTCCCCTCGAGGAGGAGCAAGAACCATCTCGAGACTTGCTGATGCGCCTCCACCAACCTTCTTAGCTACCAAAAAAACCCCTTCAACCATTCACTGTACACTTGCAGAGCTCCTTTTTTTCCCCACAAAATTCTACATTACGCATATGATATCGAGATATTTATGAATATTATGATATATGTTTATATTATTTAAATCTAATTTATTATTATATTGTAAATGATAATAAAAAATAATAATAATTAATTAAATGTAATTTAATAGTAATTAATTAAATGCAATTTAATAATAATTAAATAATAATCTAATAATAATAATTTTTAATAATATTATATTATTTTATTATTAAAATATAGTATTTAATTAAACTATAATTAAAGTAATAATAAAAAATATTATTATTAATTAAAAATAATAATATTTGACCATTATATTGTATTATAATATGCTATTTATTATATTTATAATACTTTATTTATGAGTTATTATATTAATAAGAGATGAAAAAATTAAATAATATTAAAATTTAATAAAATATAATATATATATATATATATAAAAAACAATTATTTAGTAATATTTAAATAAAATAATATAAAAAAAAATAACTTAGAAAAATAAATACAGAATGTACTTCAGATATACCGATAATCATGCGTTCACCATATATAGAAATACCTTAATAAGTAAGAAAACATTATTATTTAATTATAGTAATATAGTATATTAAAATTGATATAATAATAAAATAAAATTGTAATAATTAATAATTTATTATTAATTCTTCTTTAAAAATACTTTATTTATTATTTGTTGACTCATAAGAGGAAAAGACACCTCTTATAATCCACTAAGTGAGAATTCAAGATGCAAGAATTATTATCCCTCTAACACACCTAAAAAAAGTAAATAAAAAAAATTACATCCATTACTTTTACATTTACTTAGCATATTTCTATGTTCTACTTCTACTATTTCTAAGATTGGGACTTTACATTTACTTAGCATATTTCTATGTTCTACTTCTACTGCTTCTAAGATCTTTGTCCCGTTGGTTAGGATAGTTTTTGATGAACATTAAGATGGCTAGTTCCTAGTTCCTTCAGAAACCTTCAACCATGTCCACAAAGGTGATTTACTTTGTTCATACATGTTTATTTATTTATTTATCTGTATGATAGGATGAACTAGCGTAAGGCATGGGAGTGAGAGTTTGTTCATGGTCTCGACCTACCTCGTCAATTATATGTTTTGGTCTTAAATAATTTCTTATGGCCCTTAAAGTTCATGGTACAAATACGATATGATATGGTTTTATAATGATTTAAAACATGAACCAATAATATGCTATGATATTTGATGGTCTTTGTAAAAGATAAAAAACTATTGTTTATAGTGCATGGTTATGGTGTGAATGGTGTGGATTTTTTTATAACCCCAAAGATTCTTGGCATAGATTAATGTGATGCGCTCTCCCTTACTCCTACCATAAGGGTTAACATGGGGTTTTTATATGGCTAGGGTTATAGTGGAAAGGGGCTTTGACCTTGGCATAACCTACGATGGAATTATGTACCAATGTCCTAACACCACAAAGGTTCTAATATATATATATATATATATATATAAATAAGAGGATACACCTCATGGTTTCACTTGGTGTCGTGTTCGATGCAAAGGTTGATTTGCCATGCTATAAGGTTGGTTATGCTTCAATGTTTCATAGCATAAGTTTATCCGGTTGGCATTTAAATACTATCCACGGTTTGGATTCACAATGATTTGATTTTGTAATGATTTGGCCATGCAATAAATTGTACTTCTCTTTGATATTGAAACATGCCCTAGCTGCGAGTTAGGAGCGCAGCGAGTCCCATGAGGAAACATGAGAGTAAATGTATGCCTTACACCTCAATGGTGAGATATTAAGGTTTTCGTAGGGTTTGTAAATGCCTTTACTCTATGTGAGATGGCATTTGGTGTTGTTTCTTGTTAGAGGCCAGTCGAGGGCCGAGATCTACTCTATGTTGTTCCTACTTGGTTTCCACTATGTTAATGGCATTGTTCTAGTTCTCTTTGAGGTAACATGGACTCCCGAGTCTTCCTCAACAGTTTTCCATCCATACTGGAGCTCCAACGAGTATACCAATACTCCCAACACACAAACATTATTCTCCAATAGGTAAGCCTTGACTTGCTACTTTTACTCTGTAATTTAATGGGCTTGTAAAGGATAGTTTAATTTTTCTTTTTACTAATATATTTTTTGGTGAATGTAGGTTGTGGAGGAATAAGGGTACTCATAGGAGCCGACCCCTCACCCTCGTTGCCAAATTCCAGGGTAAGGTTTCAATTATCTTAAGTTTTTTATTGTGTTTCAAAATTTCAAAGTGATGTTGTTCTAACTATAGTTGGACAAATTACAGGTTTCGACACTAGAGAGAGAGGCGAAAAGGTCACCTCCTCCCAAGCCCACGTTTCCAAATGCCCAAGTAATGTGTGCGCTTCAACCCTGGTTTATACCTTAATTTTGTTTTTAGAAAAAGGATTCATACTAACCCAACCCTAACATGGTTGCAGGTCGAGCTGGGCAGATGTCATGAGGGATCAAAAGGTAGCCGCATTGATTAACAAGATAAGTGTTTTAGTTTGAACTTTCTTAAATGTTTTTATAAACCCTTTGTGGGTTTGTGTTGGCTAGGCTCTGTAATGTAATGTAATATTGTAGTTTAAACCCTGTCAGGGTTTGGGTTTCCTTTATGGGTCTTATTCCCATACTATGTTTAATGTTTCTACTTCAATTTTATGGTGGAAGCCATCCACGATGATCTTACAGCCTCTATGTAATATATATATTCCTATTGGTTAAAGGAAAATAAATACAGGTTTCAGCTGTGTAATAACCAAGTATTGTTTCATTATCTGTACTATGTATATTTACTTATATGTTGTTTGTGGTAAACCTTTCAGCTACCATCATTGATGGTATTACGGTCATAGGAAAATATTACATTTTGTTTTATGGTTGCACCTTTAAATAACTGTGAGTGTTGGGATCATGTGATAAACACGATGGTTATAACTGTATATTTTAGCGAGGCTATCCCTCTGTATAAAATTAATGGTAGCCATGATGTGGAATTGCGACCCTATAATTACAGTGTTGGTTGAGTTTATTGACACGACCCATAGGATTTGTAAGTTTTATTACTCGGCTATGGATGATAGCGATACCGGTCTTGGTGAGTGGGATTTCGATGTTGTGATAGTAGATGTGCAAGCTAGCATATCAATGAGTCCTAGATTTAGTTTTTGTTTATTTATTTACTATCATGTGCATATTTTGAAGATGTTAAATCAATAGAATCCATGATCCGCATGTTTGTTTTCACCACTCTGTAATTTCATTAATTACTATAAGGGGATTTGATTGCACAATCTCCATAATGTAGTTTAGCATGTGAATGTTTCTTTATTAGTTTAAACTTATGATTTGATTGGATTTGATTGTAATCATACATCCATAATTTGTCTATATTGATTGTGAGATCTATTCAAGCATTAATTTTATTACTTCAGTGCATGAGAACAGTAATGTAATTATTGCATAATTGTTAGGATACACAATGTGGATCTTTGATATGTAGTTAAACTTATATCTTAGGAAAGAAACTGATTTCATTGTTGTATTATTATAAACTATGATTTATTTTATCATAGGATGTTAAATAATTACCTTAAAGAGATTCAATCCCACGATCTTTGTAATCTTACTAAGTGGGTTAAGGGTTCTGTTTAGAAGTTAATTTGATTATTTTCGTATAGGTAACTTATGATAGCATCATTGTACTTCATGATTAGTTATTTACCTTATTTGATTCGAATACTTTACTTGGGAACCTATGAGTTGTATATTGTTATTATATTTACGTGAAAACCATTTGTATATATTAAATAATGCAGATCTATGCTATAAATAGGAATTATATCCTAAATACTTTGATTTGTATAGAAGTTGAATATTTCTCTATTCATATATACTTATATATATTTTATGGAACCCTATTGTGGTTTAAATATGATAAAAGTAGATGATTCCTAGCAAGGTTAAAGATCTATACTTCATTTAGATTTGTAAATACAGACTAAGAGAGAATTTTGGAATTGAATAATTCATACACATAATAAACAGTTTAAATGTAGGCTTACATGATACAATTTAGAAACATATGATTTCAATCCATTAAATGCAGAATTCAAATTTTGAAATGAATCACGGTTCTAATCCATTTAAACATAGAATCATTAGGCTAACTGAAAGATACTATATTATACATGAATCTCCTTCAGATATGGGATTTGAACACAATATACAAACATTTAAACTTCAATTATTAACCTGGAACCAACACTGGGAAAACAAAAGTGGAGAACCTGTTCCTCCCAACCAGCTCCCAAATAAACCAAGGTACTTTCTCTAGAACCCCCAATCCTATTCATTGAACAGCAAGAGAAAAGTACTTCAATGCTCTATCTCTTGCATTCACTAATTTTAATCCCCATCTAATGCTATCCTCATGCTTATCATGGAAATACAAATATATAGTATTTTTCCTAGGACTTGGTCATTTATGAGCCTTTTGCTCTTTAGCACTCAACTAAGAGTTGTGACCTGATTTATGGGGATGATACGTCCTACATATTAAGTTCTCACTTAGTGGCTTATGCCACATGCCTTTTCCTCTTATGGGTCAACAAACACTCTTCAATAGCTATATCCACTTTTGTCCTCCCTTCAACATATTTTATTAAGAAAATGTTTATTACAAAATGTTTTGTTCTTAACTTTTTTGTATAAAATAATTAATTAAAAATAATAATAATTAAAGTATTTTTCCATCATAATTAATAATATATTATTAATTAAGGGGATATTACATACACCTCCCCTTAAAATATAACACCGTCCTCGGTTTTATAATATTTCAGTTATTTAATATTCCATTTTTGCCTCTTGGAATAAGTCTGGATATACCTCTTGCATATTACTGTTGAGCTCCAAAGTAGCTTCTTTTAGACTAAGGTGTTTCCATTGCACCTTGACTTTTCCAATGGTATGGTTCCACAGTAAATGTTCTCTTCTGTCGAGAATGTGTTCCAGCCCCACTTGGAACTCTCCTTCAGGTTCCACCTGGATTACATTCCATTCAATCACATGAGAAACATCATGAACATATATTTTTAATATATAAATATGAAACACATTATGCACTTTAATATTGGGTGGTAGGTCTAACTAGTACAAAACCGACCCTACTTTTTCTAAAATTTCAAATGGCCCAGAATACCTTGTTGCCAATTTTGAATACTTGTCCAGTCTTAAGGAACTTTTCTTGGGAATTACCTTTATAAACACATGATCACTCACTTGGAAAACTCTGAGAATTCTTTTTAAATCATCATAACTTTTATTCTTGTCTTGGGCAGTTTTCAAGTTTTGATGTACCTGTTTCATGGTCAGTTCCATATCTTTTAATAAATCAGGTCCTAACATTAATCTATCAACTCGACTGCTCCATAAGAGTGGAGTATTACAATTACCCCAATATAATATTTCAAAATGACTCATACCTGTAGAAACTTGAAAATTATTATTATATGCAAAATTCTACTAAGTATAGGTAGTCTTCCCACTTACCTGGCTTGTCCATGACATACATCTTTAGCATGTCCTCTAAAAATTGATTTACCTTTTCAGTCTTCCCATCCATTTGTGGATGATATGCAGTATTGAAATTTAATTGTCTTCTCAAACATTTAAAGAAGGGTTTCAAGAAGTTACCTGTAATTTTTGTGTCTCTATTTGAGACTATTACTTTTGGTACACCGTGTAACCTAAATATCTCTTTGATGAAAATATATGCAATGTTAACATCTTTATAGGCAGATTTAACAGGAATAAAATGAGCATCCTTACTTAATTTTTCGACTACGACCATGATTGAATCATGCTGTCGAAAATTATTC
The DNA here is from genome assembly GCA_001517045.1 of Pseudotsuga menziesii. Taxonomy (NCBI): domain Eukaryota; kingdom Viridiplantae; phylum Streptophyta; class Pinopsida; order Pinales; family Pinaceae; genus Pseudotsuga; species Pseudotsuga menziesii. Next base: position 249,651 of record LPNX010036972.1, read on the forward strand.
GGCAGGCTTGCTATAAAATCCATACTAATCATTTCCCACTTCCATTCTGGAATGGGTAGTGGATGCAACAATCCTACTGGATGTTGATGTTCTTCCTTAACTTGCTGACATTCAAGACAATGAGCTAAGTATTGTGCCACATCTTTCTTCATGTTTGACCATAAGAATTACTTTATCATCATAGTGATCATTTTCTGGTGTCGAGGATTCCCTGAATATTGTTTTTTTTGAAGATCATTCATAGCTGTAAGTTTAACTTCTATTGTGTTTGGTATGTACAACCTATTTTTATGCAGCAACAACCCTTGTTTATTTAGGATAAAATCTATTTTTACTTGGTTTTGGTATTTTTTAGAAGTCTTTTCTTTTAAAATATGATATTCCCTATCATAATTTGCAGCACTTAGAATATGATTTTCTGGATCAGATTCATAGTTGCTGCTTGCAAACAATAAATTTTCATGATGACTTAGAGCGTCTTCCTCTTTATTTTCTTTTCCTTTTATATGTTTTATTTCGAAATCATATTCGCTTAAAAAGGACAACTAGATTTCCTCTCTCGCATTCAAATTTTTCTGACCAAATAAATATTTAAGGCTTATGTTATCAAACATAGGTAGAAATTCCCCCCCAATTAGATAATGTCACCACATTTTTAAAGAGTGAATTATGGCAGCAAGTTCTAAATCATGTGTCACATAGTTTTCTTGTTTTATTTCAATTTGTTGGATTCATATGCCAAAACATAGTTTTCTTGTAATAAAAGTTCACCTAGCCCTTCCTTGCAAGCTTCTATACATACAACAAAATCCTTGAATTTATCAGCAATATATAAGATTGGGGTAGTTATTAATAGATGTTTTAATTTATTAAATATTTTTATGCATTTATGAGTCCATTTGAACTTTTAACCTTTCTTTTGTAATGAAGTTATGGGGTAGACAATCTTAGAGAAGACTTCAAAGAACTTTCAGTAGTATCCAGTAATCCCCATAAATTATCTGATGTCAGTTACATTCTTAGGAACCGACCATTCAGTGATGGCCTTTATTTTGTCGGGATCAACGAAGATTCCATCCTTGGACACTATGTGTCTGAGGTATTGAATATTATCTTTGAAGAAATCACATTTATTGAAATTTGCATAAAGTTGTTGTTCTCTTAGCACTTGTAGAATTATCCTTAAATGTTCCTTATGTTCTTGTTCATTCTTATAGTAGATTAGTATGTCATCAATGAAGAAAACCACAAACTTACCTAGGTAGTTACTTCATATTTTTTTCATTAAACACATGAATGCAACATGTGTGTTTGTCAACCCAAAACGAATTACGTAAAAATCGTAGTGACCATAATGGGTCCTAAATGTTGTTTTAATGATATCACCATTCTTTATTTGTACTTGATGATAACCAAACCTTAAGTCTAAATTTGAAAAGACAGTTTCCCCACAGAATTGATCGAATAGATAATCTATCCTCGAGAGTGGGTAACAGTTCTTAATGTTCATTTTATTTAACAATTGGTAATCTATACATAATATTAATGTTCATTCCTTCTTTTTCACAAAAAATATCGGTTCTCCCCAGTGAGAGACACTAGGTCAAATGTAATTTTTATCAATTATTTCTTATAGTTGTGATTTCATCTCTGTAATTTCTATTACATTCATTCAGTAGGGAACTTTCGATGTTGGTACCGCCCTAGGTATCAAATCGATCATGAATTCAATGTCTCTTTTCGGAGGAAGCCCGAGGACTTCTTCAGGAAAGATGTCTTCAAACTCCTTCAAGACTGGTATGTATTCTAGTTTAAGTTTGTTATCATTTTCATTATTATTCATTATATAGACAACAAACACCTTACGCTGTATTCTTACTAATATTTTGTTTCTATCGCAGAGATTTATCATATTGTAACTGTTGGGGCGCGCACCTTAACTATCCTTAATTTTGGTAACTCCGCGGTTTTTGTGGAAGCTTGTAAGCAGAGTTGTGACTCAAAATAGTATTAGGGGTGTCAGGATTGAGTCAAAGCCCTATTTTTTATAATTGTCCATAAATTTCGGTTGTAAGCCCATGATTTTGTAATAGTGCACTTGTATAAATAGGCACTCATGTAAAGATGTCAAGGGTATCTAATGACACGAGGATCATATGATGCAAAGAAGTTAGATCTATTTTGGGTTTTAAGGTCAAGTCCCAACTGTGTGCGTGGACGACCTCTACAGCTGTGTGCACAGAGGGTTTGTGTAAGGAAAGGAACTGCAGCTAAGTGCGCAGCTTAGAGTTTGTAAGAAAGGAACTGCAGCTAAGTGCGCAATTAGGTTTGAAGAAAGGATCTGCAGCTGAGTGGGCAGATCAAAACTATTGTTTTGTAAAGAGTTGAATAAAAGAAGTTCTGTGGACGTAGCCCCTACCCTGGGGGTGAACCACGTTAAATATTGTGTTGTGTTATTTTTGTGCTATGATGTTTTTATGCTTTTTGATAAGTAGGTGAATGCTAAAGTAAGATAACTGTTAAATAGTAACTTCGCTGTGAATTCCCAGTTAAGGGTTAAGCAAGTAACGTTATTTATCTAAACTGCGAAGCTAACTAAGTGAATGTCGAAGCTCTGTTTTGTATAAATATTTGTTGTTAAGGCTAAAGGTATAGTAATATCCCTCTTCTGCTTGTAGAAACCTGATTCTGCGGCACCCCATAGCTGTTTCGGGTGAGACTGCAACCTGTTCGCAGGTTGTTGCCGAAAGGGCCAACACTGTGGGTCTTTTTGTTGGTGCGAAGTTAAAGTATAAAACCCGGGTCTGCCCTATAGCCCAACAAATTGGTTCCGTTGCCGGTTGAACAGATCCGCTTCAAGAGGGATTTACATCGTACCTGGAGGGCTATGTTTTGGAGGCCCTCAGTAAAAGAAATCGGTGATTGGATTGAAGTGACTTACCTGAAGTTTGTTGATCAAGAAAATAAGGATCCTCGTCACAGCTCAGATGACTTTTTGCAAAGGTACGTTTTTACTAATATTCATGAAATTTTCTTTGGTAGTATCCACATAGAATTGCACCAGTGGTTATCTAGTTTGACAGAAAGAAAGACCAACTTCAAGGAAGATCAGTTTCCTGATTGGACCCCCACAAGAATTAACATATTGAAAAGAGTGAACAATGCGATATCACGAGCTGTTGATTTCTGGACAACGCGAACCCTTGAAGCATTTGTGACAGAGTTTGCCATCGACACAAGTACCTCTTTTAGCGAAGCTGAAAGACATTTTTTCAAAGGACCAAGGGGTAAGTACCTAAATTCATTTATTCTACAAATTAAAATGCTCTTAGCTGAGAAAGGTATATTACTTATAGAATCAGATTGCTAGATTTATTTTTACTAACCTATGTTTGGAAGTGAAAGTAACTTCGACGAGCAAAGTGGTTTGCTGCGAAGCGGTAAAAGATACAAGAGAGACCTATAATCCTATACCCTAGGCCAAGATACCAAGTATACGCCATTAAGTCCAGAAGACCCTAAATCTGAAGAAACCCCTTTTGTTAGAAACCCTCCTACAACCCCGCAGTGAAGATATGTTATTCCCGAGAAACCGTCGCAGTCTGAAAGTAACCGTAGCCCGAGTATTCCTGTCGTAGGTCAGTCTATCCCAGTAAGGTCTCCCCCCCTAGATCCTCTATGGCCCATATGACTGATGATATCAAGTTCCTAGTTTTCAAAGGAACTGGATCAGAGGATCCAAAACAGTTTTGGTTCTTATGCGAAGCTGTGTGGACTGCGAAGAACATTATGGATCAATATATAAGAAGAGCACAGCTGGTTACTTCTTTTAGAGACCAAGCTTTGACCTGGTTCATGAAGTTTTCCAACACTCAGAACCATGTCATGGCTGATATTAAAGCAGCAATGATCAAAGAGTTCAAGAAGCCTAAATCAGAGTCACAGTGTATAACGGAGTTAAAAGAAATTCAGCAGAGGCGAGGTGAATCAGTTTGGGACTTTGATCAGAGGTTCAAAGTTCTGCTAGATCAAGTTAGTTTCACTATTGGAACAGCACAGCATAAAGAATTGTTCATAGCAGCATTATTACCCCATATTAGAACTCCACTCATACAACAAAAGGTTGTTGATCAGCAAGAGGCTTTGAAAATTGCTATGAAGCTTGAAACAGCACCTGTCGAAGATAATTTGGGTATAGCCCAAATACAAGAGCAGTTGGCAGAAATGGCTCTAGAGCTTCGTGACATGAAGAAGGAAAAATATATTCGTGAAGAGGTTTGGTGTACACGATGTCGAACAGAGGGTCACGATAAGGAACAGTGTCCTGCGTTAAAAAATTACCTGAATATTGGTGCACCAAACCGATTTAACCCTAGTGTTCTATATTGTGAGATCCGTAGAACAACTGGCCAACATCGACCTGAAGACTACTATCTGCTGCAGAGATATGTGCAAGTACCTAAGAATCCATATTGCAAGTTTTGTAAGTCAGTTGGACACAATGAAGAGGAATGTCGCAGCCTTGAACTTATGAGAGAGCGAACCTATGATGCTTATGGGGTGCAAAATGATGCACAAGGTAATGATGGATATGGTTACCGCGGTGGTCGAGGTAGTTTCAGAGGTCGTAGTCATGGTGGTATGCCAGAAAGAGGTCAAGGCCAAGTTATTTGCTATAACTGTAATAAGGTAGGAAATCTAGCTAGAGACTTTTGGAACCCAACTACGACATGTCGATATTGTAGAGCGCATTAGAGGAATTTTGGGGTCTAAAATGGGCCTCCTAAGAAAAATAATAAAATAATAGTTAAAATAATAAAATTATATTGATTAATTTTGGAGGAAGAAAGAAAAAAACTACTTTTTGTGTTCATATTTTCGACATATCTCCTTGTGTTTTTACTCAAATTTCGATCGGGAGAGCTCGTTGGATGTGGAATTTGATTCCGCATCCAACGAGTACCCACATTGCATAATTTTAATGGACCTCGCTACCCGAAAAACAAGAAATACCTGAAAAAACGTGATGATGATGTCATCATCACATTTTTTCAAGTATTTCTTGTTTTTGGGGTAGCGGGGTCCATCAAAAGTATGCAGTGTGGGTACTCGTTGGATGCGGAATCAAATTCCGCATCCAACGAGCTCTCCCAATTGAAATTTGAGTAAAAACACAATGAGATATGTCGAAAATACGAACAAAAGAAGTAGTTTTTTTTAATGACAAATATGTCAATTCAACCATTATGGTTGACTTATTTTATTGAAATTCTATTGGTTCTTGAATTCCAACTCACAAAAACTTATTTTGGCACGTTTTCTTATAAGGCCCATTTTAGACCCCAAATTTCCTCTGATGGTAGATCATGTGATTGAGCAATGCCCGCAGTTGATAGCCAAGATACAAGAAAGAAATTCCCCTCCTCCTCAGAACATTCAGATGATTACTGAAGAGAAAAGGCCTTCCCCAGCCATTAACGTTGTTACGAGGAGTGGAGCTATGACGGAAGTGCAGACTAAGGAAAAAAAACCTGACGAGGCTTGGGTTCGTAAGACCCTAGAGAAAATTTCAACCTTCGATGTGGGAAGAGAAAAAGAAACATTTATGGAAGCCAAAAAAGACTTTGCTGATCCGAGCACATCCGTAGCACCTGCGCAACATCATCAGCAATAGTTACAGTCTCAAGAAGCTTCGACGGATAAAGCAAGTACACTGGAATTGAATGGGAAATAGAGAATTCTGCAGTAATCAACCTTAAGAACAGGCAGATGAATTTTGAAGGAAAAGGCTTGAGAGTCATAGTACCCTTGGACCCTTCTCAAGGAGAAAGGTAAACAGAGCCAGTCAGAGATGAAGATCAGGATGTTTTGGATCATATCTACAACATCACAGCTAAAGAAGAAGATTATGTTAACCCTACTACTGAACGTATAATGGATTGGAAGTGTGACAGTTCTTACATGACTGATTCAGATGAAGGTTTAGAGATTGGCAGAATAGACTTTATGAACTATATGGACATCGATGTGCAAGAATTACCAAGTCTCTTAGATGGCTTGGCTCACAGACAAGAGTCTTACCTATTTTTGATGGCTTGACAGACCCCGAAGATTTTATTTTGTAATTTTCAGAGCAGGTACCAGATTCATAGAAAATGGAGACTCTAGATTCAGTGTTTAGAGCCACAGCTGCTAGATGGTGGAATGGTCATAAAAAGTACATTCATAGTTGGGAAACTTGTCAAAAGTCCCTTTTCTCGAGATTCATGGATCAATCCCAGGAGGTGCGAAGCAGGTTTAATGGTAAGACTAGCCCTCAGGAACATTTGGAGCAATGTTATGAAGCATGGAAGCATGTACCTCATGAAGAATGGCTACATAGGTTTGTGCACACTCTGGAACTTGTAGCGAAGAATTGGTATGCGGAGGTGGAGCTTCGCCATGGTACTGTAAGTTGGGATAGTCTTGTTGCTAGTTTTGTGCTGACATTTTCTATTAATGAGGTTTGTCCTGCTTTGGACGCAGCTATTAGGTTGATCCATACTAAGGTGTTTGATGATAAAGAAATAGCAGAGTACCAACCTGATTGGAAAGAACAAGAAGCTAATGCAGTAGAATGCTATAACCTCGCAATCAACGAGGATGATGACCCATGTAACATTAACATTCCTGAGTCAGAAGGGCATTGCGAAGTACATGGACCAGCAGTCGAAGCACCTGAAGTAATTCATCCCTTGAAGACAAGGCAAGTAAACATCGGCTCAGAAGAACAGCCCAAGTACGCTACCATGGAGATTATTGGGATGAAGAAATGGTAAACGAAGTGACCCAACTTCTCCATGAATATCAGGATTTATTTCCAACGAAGTTCTCAGAAATTAAAGGAATCAGTGAGGCTGTCGAAGAAATTCTGTCATGGTATAAGGATGTGTCGAACATCCCTATTGTACCGAAGCTGACATTGGTGGCTGTGCCGAAGAAGAAATGTGTGTCGAATCTTAAAATTTGACTGTTGAAAAAAACCAAATTTAGCGGCACCGGTACGTTAACTACATTAACTGCCTGTAATAATGAGATCCTGGGAAATCTAGCACTGTTTGGACAAGATCTCTATAATATTTGGTGTCCTCAATGCATAGTTATGGTATATTGGGTCTATGGATTCTATAAGAAGACACCCAGGACTGCGGAAATCATATTACGCATTTTCTTGAGTTTTACAATTGAGCCCATGATAGCTGATCATGAGCTTCAGGAATTAATGAGAGAATTTGAACAGGGGGGTCTGCAGAACCTTTTCATCCACCCACTTGCATCTGCACCCCACGAAGAAACTCCCCCAGCACCGAATTTTCCAATGTAGAAACGATCTACCAGGAAGAAGTTTAAGCTAGAAGTACGCTCTGAGAATAACGAAGACAGACACAAGCAATTAGGGAAAACACCGGAGGATCCCGAAATGAATCCGTCTGGTTCAACAGAGATCCCACCCGAAGGGGATGAGAACGTTGCCTCGTAGCATCCACCATATCTTCCGCCTATTCGACCAGGAGTTCAGCTACCTCGGCGAACAAAGAAGTTCACATTACGCACCCCTTCGCTACCACCGGGTGTGCAGTTGGTCGGAACCATGACAGGGAAAATAGACCGGCTTAAGTATGCAAACCACAATTCGAATGATATTGGGAAGTTTCCATAGTTCACACCTGGAACATACTTACACTCCATCAAATATCCAGATACTGGAGTGATGTTACTGGAAGTGAAACAGTGGGCTGCTGGCTTGGAGAAAGCTGGCTTATTGATGATGCTAAATGTCCCCCACTTCGGTCGCAGCACATAGGTAATCGTGGTAGTCAAGAAGTTATTGGCATTGGTGCATGATGGGAACCTATGGATAGGAGATAAGAGAATTCCTATCAATGGTGAACTCATTCATAGGATCATAGGCTTACCAAAGGAAGGGCCTGATCCGGGGATCGAATTTCCTTCAAAACATGAAGATACGAAGCTGGCACAAAGCATGAAGGACCACTTCGACCTGACGAAAGGGAAGCGAGGGTATAAAACCTCGACAATTCAGCACCAAAACATTCACTTCATAGCTAAGCTCTTAGCCTACAAATTGATGAGAAAGTGCAGACCACATGAAGTGTCTACCCCTATTATCAGTATTGCTGCGAACTGTGCCGAAGGTTGCGTTTACAAATGGGTAGAATACATCGCCAAGGAATTCCTTGAAGATGTCTGCGATGCACAGGAGAAAGGTAGACCCTTTCACTATTCATGGCTGATAGTGCTTATTGCACTGGTAGGATGGAAAGAACCTACCGAGGCGCAGTTTGTTGAGGTGCCACCGAACATGCCTGGCGTAGCAAGGTACACATCTCTGTGGGTATCGTAGGATAAAGCCTTCCAGTAGATGAAAAATTATGTGTTTGCCTTTTACTTAATGAGTATCTCATATGAGATTCTGAAGACCCCGTGGCTCAGTAATGAGTTATTCTCTCAGTATGATGGAGTGGAAAACTTCAAGGCCGACATGCACAATGTCTTCATCCAGGCCCACGCAGATAAGAAACATGCATGATGGAAGTTGCCATACGTGGTAACCAAGGAAGACATCCTCGCAGTAGTTCAGCAATGGCCGGATGAATGGTTGAAGGACACAGGGACAAAACCCAACATTCCAGTCCCCCCATTCACCAATGTAGGCACAGGCCCTAGTCAGATGCAGCAAAATGACCCACTCGAAGAAAGTGAAGAACAGAGTGAGTCGCAGCAGAGTGAAGGCGACAATGGTGGAGATGACGGAGACAAAGAAGAAGAAGATGACTCAGTCAAACCAGTCTTAGACCCTAATCGACCAGATAAGCGCAAGTCACCAGAAGTAGAGGAAGTTACCAAACCTCAGTCCTGAAAGAAAAAAAAGGCATCAAAATACAAGAATATCGACGAAGAGCCCGCCCTGACAACTGAGGAGCTTGATCAGGATCTGATGAAGTCCACAGAAGTTCTCACCAAGAAATGGTCAGAGTTTGCAGCTATGCACCTTGATGCACTCACTGGCATAGCTCAGGGAATTTTAGAGCTGAAGGAGTTAGCAGAAAAATCAGCAACTGGTGCTGCAGCAAACAGTACCCTAGTAAGTGTGCAGCCAGACACAAGACAATGGCCAGTTAGAGAAAACATGGGACAAGTGTCAAGTGCAGCCCTCATAATAACTGACGCAGCATCTCACTAGGAGATGAGCATGATAGTTGGAATAGATTACACCAAGATGTCCATGACGGAGTTGAATCTCTACCAATTAGCAATCATGAAGGAGATCCAAGCACGGGACCACTACTCACAGATACAATTGGAAAATACCATGGAGCGGAGTGAGAGACTCGCAGTGCAGTTGGAGGAAGCGGAGCAGAGGAAGAGCGATGCAGAACGTAAGCAGGTCACATTGGCATGAGTATTGGATGAGGCGTGTCGAATTCTTCTCGACTTCGACATCCAGGCCGAGGAAGAGCCGGAGCAAAGAATCGCCAAGCTGAAAGATTACACACAGCAGTCTCGCAGTGAAATAGAGAAGCTCTAAGCAGAACATGAGGCTCAGATTGTAGAGCTTCAACTTTGCATCATCCCTGCTGGGCTTAGGGCAGACCCGGGTTCTATACTTTTGTCTTCGCACCAACAAAAGACCCACAGTAATGGCCCTTTCGGCAACAACCTGCGAACAGGTTGCAGTCTCACTCAAAACAGCTATGGGGTGCCGCAGAATCAGGTTTCTGTAAGCAGAAAAGAGATATTACTATACCTTTAGCCTCTAACAAATGATAATCATTAAATAGAGAGCTTTGACATTCACTTATTTAGCTTCGCGGTTAGATAAACAAACAGTGCCTTGGTTAACCCTTTACTGGGAATTCACAGCGAAGTTAGTATTTAGCAGTGATCTTACTTATCAATTATATATATTTATCAATGCATAAAAGATCATAACAACAACACAAAAGAACCACAACACAAGATATAATGTGGTTCACCCCCAGTTTAGGGGCTATGTCCATAAAACTGTGTTTTATTCAACTCTTTACAAAAACCACAGTTCTGATCTGCGCACTCAGCTGCAGATCCCTTCAATTCCTCAAAGCTATGCACTAAGCTGCAGATATATGTGCACACAGCTACAGATCTTCTTAATCACCCAAAACCCTCTATGCACACAGCTACAGAGGTTGTCCACGCACACAGCTGGGACTTAACCTTCCTTACAAAACAAGCCTTAGCTTCGCATCAATTCATCTTACCTCAAAAGCCTAACCTGACTCTTTTACAAAAGTGCTTATTTATACAAGTGCACTTATTACAAAACCATGGGCTTAAACCATGGGCACCCCGAACCCTAAACCCTGGACTTAAACCATGGGTTAATTACAAAAAGAGGGCTTGGACTCAACCCCAACACCCCTAAGACTATTTTGAGTCGCAACTCCTTTTACAAACTTCCACAAAAACCGCGGAGTTACCAAAATTAAGGATTGTTAAGGTGCACGCCCCAACAGGACCCTAAGACTCACCAGTGTCCCGTCTCGGGACACTCAGCTGCTTTTCTGGTGGGAGAACTTTGTTGACGAAGATAGTGAATTGTTTGTTGAATCCATGCATGATATTGTCGGCTGCTTGCTCCTTCTCCACCAGCTCCTGCAATGCTGTCGTTGATGCTTCGCTAGCCTTTTCCTGTGCAAATGCATCGTACTCCTTCAGAACTTTGAGCTGGCTGTCCACAGTAGTACTCAATTCCAAGGCCTCGTTGACAAGGGGCTGCATAGAATTTTCTAGCAGTGTTGCTTTTGTTCTGTATGACTCAATATCCTGCTGGAGTTCCTTTCTTTGTTTTACCTTGAGCATTTTCTGCATAGGGGGCAGGGTCTTAATTTCCACTTTTACTGCGTCCAACTCTGCTTGTCGCTGCTTGATGGTTTCCTGTAGCTTTTGTACTTCGGGTTTTTCCTGCAATGTTTTCCAGGCGTCAACGCTTTCCTCTAGCAGCTTGGCTGTGCTGCCTACAAGATCAGAGATCTTCGTTACTGAAGCCTAAATGTCTCTATGATGCTTCTCCCTGACCTCTGGTGGGCTCTCCAGGATGATGCATAGTTGAAGCTCCACAATTTGAGCCTCATGTTCTGCTTTGAGCTTCTCTATTTCACTGCAAGTCTGCTGTGCATAGTCTTTCAGCTTGGAAATTCTTTGCTTCGGCTCTTCCTCACCCTGTATGTCGAAGCCAGGAAGACTTCAACATGCCTCATCCAATACTCATGCCAATGTGACCTGCTTACGTTCTGCATTGCTCTTCCTTTGCTCTGCTTCCTTCAATTGCGCTTCGAGGCTCTCGCTCTGCTTCATGGTATTTTCCAATTGTATCTGTGAGTAGTTGTCCCATGCTTGGATCTCCTTCATGATCGCTACTTGGCAGAGATGCAACTCCGTCATGGACATCTTGGTGTAATCGATTCCAACTATCATGCTCATCTCTGAGTGAGATGCTGCATCAGTTATTATGAGTGCTGCGCTCGACACTTGCCCCCTGTTTTCTCTAGCTGGCCATTGTCTTGTGTCTGACTGCGCACTTACTAGGGTGCTGCTTGCTGTAGCACTAGTTGCTGATTTTTTTGCTAAGTCCTTCATCTCTGAAATTCCCCGAGCTACGCCAGTGAGTGCATCAAGGTGCGCAGCTGCAAACTCTAACCATTTCTTGGTGAGAACTTCTATGGACTTCTTCAGATCCTGATCAAGCTCCTCAGTGGTTAAGGCGGTTTCTTCATCAATATTCTTGTCTTTTGACACCTTTGTTTTCTTTCGAGATTGAGGTTTGGTCACTTCCTCTGCTTTTGGTGGCTTGCACTTATCTGGCCGATTAGGGTCTGAGACTATTTTGACCAAATCCTCTACTTCCTCTTCATCTTCGTCATCTCCACCTTGATCGCCTTCACTCTACTGTGACGCACTCTGTTCTTCACTTTCCTTGAGTGGGTCATTCTGCTGCGTCTGACTAGGGCCATTGCCCACATTGGTGACCGGAGGGATTGGAATGCTGGGATTTGTTCCTGCGTCCTTCAACCATTCAGCCGACCATTGCTGAACTACCACAAGGATGTCTTCTTTGGTCACCACATATGGCAACTTCCAACATGCCTCTTCTTATCTGCGCAGGCCTGGATGAAGACATTGTGCATGTCGGCCCTGAAGTTGGCCACTCCATCATATTGAGAGAATAGCTCATTATTGAGTTGCGAGGTTTTTACGATCTCATATGAGATACTCATCATATAAAAGGAAAACACATAGTTTGTCATCTGCTGGGATGCTTTGTCCTGTGACACCCAGAGAGATGTGTACCTCGCTGCGCCAGGCATGTTCGGAGGCACAACAACAAACTGTGCCTTGGTAGGTTCTTTCCATCCTACTAGTGCGATAAGGACTATCAACCAAGAGTAGTGAAAAGGTCTACCTTTCTCCTGCACGTCATGGGCATCTTCAAGGAATTCCTTCGTAATGTACGCTGCCCAGTTGTAACTGTAGCCTTTGGCACAGTTCGCAGCAATACTGACAATCGGGGCAGGCACTTCATATGGTCTGCACTTTCTCATCAATTTGCAGGCTAAGAGTTCAGCTGTGAAGCGAATGTTTTGGTGCTGAATTGTCAAGGTTTGATACCCTCGCTTCCCTTTCATTAGGCCAAAGCGGTCCTTCATGCTTTGTGTCAGCTTCGTATCTTCATGTTTTGAGGGAAATTCTATCCCTGGATCAGGCCCTTCCCTTGGTAAGCCTGTGATCCTATGAATAATCTCGCCATTGATAGGAATTATTTTGTCTCCTATCCATAGGTACCCATCATGTACTAATACCAAGAGCTGCTTGACCACTATGGTCACCTGTGTGTTGTGACCAAAGTGGGGAACATCGAGCATCTTCAACAAACTAGCTTTATCTAAGCCAGCAGCCCACTGTTTCACTTCCAGTAGCGTCGCTCCAGTCTCCGGATATTTGACAAAGTGCAAGTATGTTCCCGGGGTGAACTATGGAAACTTCTCATGATCATTCGTATCATGATCTGCATACTTAAGTTGGTCTATTTTCCCTGTCATGGTTCTGACCAACTGCAAACCCTGTGGCAGCGAAGGGGTGCGTAAAGTGAACTTAGTGTTCCACTGTGGTGGTTGAACTCCTGGTTGAACAGGCTGAAGATATGGTGGACGCTGTGGTGCAATGTTCTCATCCCCTTTAGATGGGATCTCCGCTGAACCAGACGGATTCATCTTGGGATCCTCTGGTGTTTTCCTTGATTGCTTGTGTCTATCTTCGTTACACTTAGAGCGTACTTATGGTTTAAAATTCTTCCTGGTAGATCGTGTCTGCATTGGTTGAGGTGGTGCTAAGGGAGTCTCTTCGCAGGGTGTAGGCGTAGGTGGATGGCTGAAAAGGTTCGGCAGACCCCCCTGTTCAAATTCTCTCACTAATTCCTGAAGCTCGTGATCAGCTGTCATGGGCTCAATTGTAAACCTCAAGAAACTGCGTAATGAGAACTTTACGGGTGTGCGTGTCTTCTTATAGAATCCATCAACAAAATCTATCATAACTATGCATTGAAGACACCAAATCTGACAAAGATGTTGTCCAAACAGCGGTAGGCTTGTCAATATCTTGTTAATATAAGCAGTTAATACAGGGAACGTACCGGTGCCGCCAAATTTGGTTTCCTCCAATAGTCATATTTTAAACTTCGACAGATATTTCCTTCTTCGGCACAAGTAGTAACTCTGGCTGCACCATAATGGGGACATTCGACACTTCCTGATACCATCTTCGACATGGCTTCGAACTTCAACCCACAAAAGAATGTCTTCCACCACCTCAATGATTCCCTTTATTTCTGAGAACTTCGTCAGAAATAGGTCCTGATACTCATGGAGAAGTTGGGTCAATTTACTCACCATTTCTTCATCCCAATAATCTCCAATGGTAGCATACTTAGGCTTTCCGTCTGATCCAATGTTTATCGTCTGCGACTTCAGGGGCTGAGTCACTTCAGGTGCTTCAACTGCTGGGCCATGTACTTCGCAGTGTCCTTCTAACTTAGGAATGTTAATGTTGCGCAGATCGTCATCCTTGTCAATTGCGAGGTTATAACATTCTACTGCATTGGCTTCTTGTTCCTTCCAATCAGGTTGATATTCTACTATTTCTTGAAGATCAAATACTTTAGTATGGATCAACCTAATAGCTGCGTCTAAAGAAAAACAAACCTCATTAATAGAAAATGTCAGCACAAAACTATCAACAAGACTATCCCAACTTACAGTACCGTGGCGAAGCTCGACCTCCGCATACCAGTTCTTTGCTATAGGTTCCAAGGATTGCACAAACCTATGTACCCATTCTTCATGAGGTACATGCTTCCATGCTTCATAGCATTGCTCCAAATGTCCCTGAGGACTATTCTTACCATTAAACCTGCTTCGCACCTCCTGAGGTTGGTCCCTGAATCTTAGGCAAAGGGACTTATGGCACGCTTCCCAACTATGAATGTACTTTTTGTGACCATCCACCATCTGGCTGCTGTGGCTCTGAATGATGAATCTAGAGTCTCCATTTTCTGTCAGTATGGTACCTGCTCTGAGAATTTCACAATAAACTCTTCTGGGTCTGTCGAACCATCAAAAATACGTAAGGTTCTTGTCTGTGAACTAAGCCATCTGAGAGACTTGGTAATTCCTGCACATCGATGTCCATGTAGCTCATACAGTCTATTTTGCCAATTCTCTAGGCTGTCATCTGAATCCATCATGTAGGAGCTGTCACACTGCCAATCCATGATACCTTCGGTAGTAGGATCAACATAATCTTCTTCCTTCATTGTGATATTGTAGATATGGTCCAAAACATCCTGGTCTTCATCTCTTACTGGCTCAGTGTATCTCTCTCCTTGAGAAGGATCCAATGGTACTATGACTCTCAGTCCTTTCCCTTCAAAATTCATCTGCCTCTTCTTCAGGTTGATTATTGTATCATTATCTATTTCCCATTCAATGCCTAGCAGTGCTGGATAGGGGTTGTTGTCATCAATTATTTCAATTACCTCAAAGTATGCTAAGGTACTAACTCCATCAATATCTACTGATATGCTAGGGAGTCTTCCTAGGGGCACAATCTTTTGCTGATTGGCTAATCTCAACTATATAGGGGACCATTCCAGAGTAGGTTTTTCCATCTGTTCCCATGTCTGCTTAGTTAAGACATTTACTTCTGATCCTAGGTCCAAGATGACATTAGTCATGTCATATTCTCCTATCTGAGCATTCAATCTCATCTCCCTGCCAGTTCTTCTGACTCTATGAACAGTTTTTTCCTTACCAGGACTTCACTGAGGTTCAAAAGAAGCAATAAATTTCTGCAACTCATTTAAAGCATTCTGATTTCTTAAGAGCTTCATACAACTCTGTAAAAAGGAGGACAGTGTATTTACTTTATCCGTCAAAGCTTCTTGCGACTGCGACTGCTGCTGAGGTTGTTATGCAGGTGCTACTAATGTGTTGGGGTTAGCAAAGTCTCTCTTTGCTTCCATAAATGTCTCTTTTTCTCTTTCGACATCAAATGTTGGGATTTTTTCTAAGGCCTTACGAACCCAAGGCTCGGCAGGCTGTTTCTCGTTATTATGCACTTCCGTCGTAACTCCACTCCTGGTAACAACATTAATGGTTGGGACAGGTCATTTCTCCACAGCAATTAGCTGAATATTCTGAGTAGGGGCACTATTTATTTCTTGAATCTTGGCTATCAGCTGCGGGCACTGCTCAATTACATCATCGACAGCTCTACAATATCGACATGTCGTAGTTGGGTTCCGACAGTCTCTAGCTAGATGTCCTTCCTGGTTACAGTTATAGCACACAACCTTGCCTCGTCCTCTGCCAGCCATACCACCACGACCACGACCTCCAAAAGTTTCGTGACTTGATGCACTACCACGGTAACCATATCCATCATTGCCTTGGCCATCATTTTGTATCCGATAAGCATCATAAGTTCGTTCTCTCATGAGGTCAAAGCTGCGACACTCATCTTCGTTGTGTCCCATTGACTTACAAAACTTGCAATAAGGGTTCTTAGGGACTTGTACATACCGCTGTAGAAGATAGAAGTCTTCAGGTCGATGCTGGCCAGTTGTCCTACATATCTCACAATATAGAACACTAGGGTTGAACGGGTTTGGTGCACCAGAATTCAAGAAATTTCTTACCGCAGGACACTGATCCTTGTCGTGACCCTCTGTCTGACATCGTGTACACCAAACCTCTTCGTGACTAGCTTTCCCTTTTTTCATATCGCAAAGCTCCAGAGCCATCGCTGCCAACTACGCTTGTATTTGAGAGATACCAAAATTATCTTCGACAGGGGCTGTTTCAAGCTTCATAGCGATTTCCAAAGCCTCCTGCTGGTCCGTAACCTTCTATTGCATGAGTGGAGTCCTGATGTGCGGTAACAAATCTGCGATGAACCATTCCTTATGCTGCACTGGTCCAATAGTGAAAATGACTTGATCTAGTAGAACTTTGAACCTCTGATCAAAGTCCCACACTGATTCTCCTCGCCGCTGTTGAATTTCCTTTAGTTCAATGATACACTACGAATCTGATTTAGGCTTCTTAAATTCCTTTATCATTGCTACTTTTATATCAGCCAAGACATGGTTCTGAGTACTGGAAAGCTTCATGAACTAGGTCAAAGCGTGGTCTCTAAAAGAAGTAACCAGCCGCGCTCTTCTTGTATCTTGATCCGTAATGTTATTAGCAGTCCACACTGCTTCACATAAGAACCAGAATTGTTCTGGATCCTCGGATCCAGTTCCTTTGAAAACAGGGAGGTTAATGTCATCGTTCATATGGACCATCACAGATCTAGGGGGGGGGAGGGGGATTGGTAGTAGGCGGGGGGGAACTTACTGGGGTAGACTAACCTGCAATAGGAATACTCGGGCTAGGGTTACTTTCAGACTGTGATGAGTTCTCAGGGATAATAGGTCTTCGTTGCGAGGTTATTGAAGGATTTCCAACAGAAGGGGTTTCTTCGGGCTCTGAGGCTGCTGGACTTATGGGGTTAGACTCAGTATTTTGACCTAGGGTATAGGACTCAAAATTTCTCTTGTACCTTTTTCCACTTCACAGCAAACCACTTTGCTCATCGAAGGTACTTTCACTTGAAAACATAGGTTAGTAATACTAAATCTAACAGTTTGATTCAATGAGCAATATACCTTTTTCATCCAATAGCATTTTAAGTCTCAAACTAAATGAATTCAAGTACTTACCCCTTGGCCCTTTGAAAAACTGCCGTTTGGCTTCGCTGAAGGATGTACTTGTGTCAATGGCGAACTCCGTCACAAATGCTTCAAGGGTTTGTGTTGTCCAGAAATCAACAGCTTGGGATATCTCGTTGTTCACCCTTTTCAATATATTAATTCTTGCGGGGGTCCAATCAGGAAACTGACCTTCTTGGAAGTTCATCCTTCTCTCTATTAACCTAGATAACCACTGGTGCAACTCTATGTGGATACTACCAAAGAAAATTTCATAAACATTAGAAAAAATGTACCTTTGTAAAAATTCGTTTGAGCTACGACGCGGATCTTTGTTCTCTTGTATAGAAAAGTTCAGATAAGTCCCTTCAATCCAATCACCGATTTCCTTCACTGAGGGTATCCAAAACATAGCCCTTGAGGTACGACGTAAACCCCTCTTGAGCAGATACTGAGTTCAACCGGAAATGAAACCAATTTTTTGGGATTAGGGCAGACCCGGGTTCTATACTTTTGTCTTCGCACCAACAAAAGACCCACAGTGTTGGCCCTTTCGGTGACAACCTGCGAACAAGTTGTAGTATCACCTGAAACAGCTATGGGGTGCCGCAGAATCAGGTTTCTACAAGAAGAAGAGGGATATTACTGTACCTTTAGCCTCTAACAAATGATAATCATTAAATAGAGAGCTTTGACATTCACTTATTTAGCTTCGCGGTTAGATAAACAAACAGTGCCTTGCTTAACCCTTTACTGAGAATTCACAGCGAAGTTAGTATTTAGCAGTGATCTTACTTATCAGTTATATATATTTATCAATGCATAAAAGATCATAACAACAACAAAAAATAACCACAACACAAGATATAAAATGTTTCACCCCCAGTTTAGGGGCTACGTCCACAGAACTGTGTTTTATTCAACTCTTTACAAAAACCACATTTCTGATCTACACACTCAGCTGCAGATCCCTTCAATTCCTCAAAGATGCACACTAAGCTACAGATCTCTGCGCACACAGCTACAAATTTTCTTAATCACCCAGAACCATCTGTGCACACAACTGCAGAGGTCGTCCAGGCACACAGCTAGGACTTAGCCTTCCTTACAAAACAAGCCTTAGCTTCGCATCAATTCATCTTACCTCAAAATCCTAACCTGACTCTTTTAAAAAAGTGCGTATTTATACAAGTGCACTTATTACAAAACCATGGGCTTAAACCATGGGCATCCCAAACTCTAAACCCTGGACTTAAACCATGGGTTAATTACAAAAAGAGGGCTTTGACTCAACCCCGACACCCCTAAGACTATTTTGAGTTGCAACTCCACTTACAAACTTCCACAAAAACTGTGGAGTTACCGAAATTAATGATTGTTAAGCTGCGTGCCCCAACAATCCCGGAGAGACCACCAGAAGTCAAGGAGCAGCGCCGAGGAGATATTCAGGCCTCAGCAGCAAAGATCTCAGATCTCGTGAGCAGCACAACAAAACTGCTAGAGGAAAGCATTGACGCCTAGACAAAATTGCACAAAAATCCAGAAGTAGAAAAGCTGCAGGAAACCATCAAGCAGTGACAGACAGAGCTAGATGCAGTGAAAGAAGAAATTAAGACTTTGCCTCCTATGCAGAAGATGCTCAAGGTAAAGCAAAGTAATGAACTCCAGCAGGAAATTGATTTGTGCAGAATGAAAGCAACACTGTTGGAAAATTCTATGCAGCCCCTTGTCAACGAGGCCTTGGTGTTGAGTACTGCTACGGACAGCCAGCTCAAAGTTCTGAAGGAGTATGATGCATTTGCACAGGAAAAGTCCAGCGAAGCATCAGCAGTAGCATTGCAGGAGTTGGTGGAGAAGGAGAAAGCAGCTGACAATATCATGCATGGCCTCAGCAATTAGTTCACTACCTTCACCAACAATATTCTCCCACCAGACAAGCAGCAGAGTGTCCCGGGACGGGACACTGGTGAGTCTTAGGGGTCTGTTGGGGCGCGCACCTTAACGGTCCTTAATTTTGGTAACTCCATGGTTTTTTTGGAAGCTTGTAAGTGGAGTTGTGACTCAAAATAGTCTTAGGGGTGTCGGGATTGAGTCAAAGCCCTCTTTTTTGTAATTGTCCATAAATTTCGGGTGTAAGCCCATGATTTTGTAATAGTGCACTTGTATAAATAGGCACTCATGTAAATATGTCAAGGGTATCTAATGACATGAGGATCATATGATGTGAACAAGTTAGATCTATTTTGGGTTTTAAGGTCAAGTCCCAGCTGTGTGCATGGACAACCTCTGCAGCTGTGTGCGCAGAGGGTTTGTGTAAGGAAAGGAACTTCAGCTAAGTGCGTAGATTAGAGTTTGTAAGAAAGGAACTGCAGCTAAGTGTGCAGTTAGGCTTGAAGGAAGGATCTGCAGCTGAGTGCGCAGATCAGAACTGTTGTTTTGTAAAGAGTTGAATAAAAGTAGTTCTATGGACGTAGCCCCTACCCTGGGGGTGAACCATTAAATCTTGTGTTGTGTTATTTTTGTGCTATGATGTTTTTATGCTTTTTGATAAGTAGGTGAATGCTAAAGTATGATAACTGTTAAATAGTAACTTCGCTGTGAATTCCAAGTTAAGGTTTAAGCAAGTAACATTATTTATCTAAACTGAGAAGCTAACTAAGTGAATGCCAAAGCTCTGTTTTGTATAAATATTTGTTGTTAAGGCTAAAGGTACAGTAATATCCCTCTTCTGCTTGCAGAAACCTAATTCTGTGGCACCCCATAGCTGTTTTAGGTGAGACTGCAACCTGTTCGCAGGTTGTTGCCAAAAGGGCCAAAACTGTGGGTCTTTTTGTTGGTGCGAAGTTAAAGTATAAACCCTGGGTCTTCCCTATAGCCCAACAGTAACCTTCCTAGGGATCCCTTTTACTTTTAAATTGTTTCCATTTTCATCATTACATGTAAAGGTTTCGTCGAAACAATTTAAGACTACTTTATGTTCTTCTAGTCAATTCATTCCTATTAATAAATCATAGGATACCAAAGGAATAATATTTAAATCATCATGCATAATGAAATCATTCATCATCATTTTACAATTTCTAAGAAGACTAGTAACTTTCATTTTGTACCAATTGCTAATTGTAAGAGCCATGACCTATCAAACTTTTCTGGTAATAATTTGCATAATTCAACTATTCTAGGTGATATATAACCCAGGCTTACACCTGGATCAATTAAAATATAAATAGGTTTCCATGTTTATCATACCTTGAATTTCAACCATACAAGTCTGGTGATCTGCCTGCCCATTTTCCAATGCGGCGCAAATTCTGGGCATGCTCCTTGCCATGTCCCAACTGTAATTGCTTCTTAGATAGAATGAACATTAAATTTCCTTTTTTTTAATGAGAAATATTTAAAGTAGTGTATATGTAATATCCTGAATTTTGACCTTAACAATAATGGGAAAGAGTCCCATTGCACATGAGTTACTTTGATGCTTATGTCTGTGTATTGGGCATAAAACCCCATTGCACATAAGTATAATGATTTTTTAGATATATTGGGTGTAATATAGTGCATATGTTTATTCAACATGTATGTGATTTTATATGTTGGGCATGGACCCCGAGGGATAAGATTATTGTTGTAGTACGACATATTAGATATATTATGTGATTTACATTAAAATTCATATACTGAGATGATTATTGTTATAAAATGTGCAGAAGAGTGAATGCATCATTGAGTTCTATAATGTGTTGGCATGGACCCTAAAGCACATGAGTGATGATATTTTGTGTTGAGTGCAAGCTATAGAGCACACGAGTGATTAGATTTTGTGTTGAGTGCCAGATTTGGAACACATGAGTTATGAGATGTTTGTATTGAGCATAAGCTCTGGAGAACATGAAATATAAGAATTGGAAGTGTTGGGCATAAGCCATGGAGCATTCCAAATTTATGTTGAGCATAAGATCTAGAGCATCGGATCCTTGGCCATTGTATCCCTAGGTGTATTATACAAGTACATCCTAGCATTAATGTTGAGCGAGAGGATCTAGAATTACACTAGGTGTAACTCCCAGTTTTTAGCATTGAGCTTGGGCTCTAAATCATGCTAGGATTTATTGAAAATTAATTGTGTTGGGTGAAAAAAAGTCTAAAAAACACCAACCTTATCTTACTTATTTGTAGGTTGATTAAATGAAATTTCAAATTTCTACTTCTCATCAAGTACTGAATAACTACCACGATACACGAGGTAATCCAAAATGCAAGGAGGTTTAGAGTTTCCTAACTTAGTTGACCAACTCTACCTAAAGGCCTTGATAAAAGAAATGATTATAAGCTAATGAAAACACCATGTAAATGGGATCATGTTATATGATGCCTAAATAAATATTAACAATAACATACATACATACATACATACATACATATATTATGAATAAAAGGGTAAGTACATATATGTAATATAAAGAAATAATAATAACTATAAAGAATCAATAAAGAATCTATGTATTCTAATTTACTAAAATGATTAAATAAATATTCAATCCTAAAGAGTCAAATTAGGAACTAGTAAAATAATTCATAATTTAAGTATAATAATTATTAAAGTTCACATAAATCACAAAGATTATTTTCAAGAAGATAATGAACTCTTGACCTAACTAAAGTTTTGAAAAAACTATCATTTTTCCTAAAGATTGTCTGTAAAGACCCAACCCAAGGAAATGCTTGGAAATCCAATCTAATGTGATCATTATTCCTAATAATTTTGGAGAGAATTTCCAAAAGCAAAGCAATCTTATACAGAACCTAATATTCTAGATAAAGAAGCCTTACCTTTAGGAGCTCTAGACTACTTGCATGTTGGAACCAGCTCAAGGGGATCCAGATTAAAACTAGGAATGGTTCTGGGTCATGGTTGGGAGGAACATGGTAGTTCCCAAGATATCCGGTTAACAAATTTGAGGTTAGAGTTATCTAAGTGTTTATTATTTCTATGTGTTTAAGTGTTATTAATTCTGTGATAGTGGTATGTATCAACCGAGCTTAGGAGAGAGATCACAACATGGGAGGACCTGAAAATATGTTTCAGTCACACCTTCAGTTTTTCATATTTTGATCCAGTATTTCATAGTGCACTACAACATATCCGTGATGTTGTTCTAGAGGAATTTCCAGACGCATATCCTACGGAATCGCATGAAGTACCAATGATGTAGTCAATTATGGAGTGTTACAATGTAACAGGAGGGTTGGATGACGAAGATGATGCAAGGAACATCAATATTCCACAATATAAAGGAAGTCAAAATATTGCAGCACATGAGATGCCAATAGAAAAAATTCATCAACCATTGAAGATTCAAAAGGTCAACATTGGGACAAAAGAGGAACCAAAGTTCTCTAATATCGGAGACTAATGGGATGAATAAACTATGGCGAAGATCATTGATCTATTGCATGAATTTCAAGACTTGTTGTTGGAAAATTTTCTAGTTAACTTGCGCAACCCAGATTTTGCGCAGCCCGTCAACCCAAAAAACACCTAAGATACCATCCTAAAAAAGCAAGCCCCGTCGGCAACACCTATGAAGCAGGAATAATCTCACCTGAGATATATCTTCGACGGGTAACCACTGGAACCATTTTTTCATGATTGTCGAGGGATTATAGTCCCTTGGCACACAACCAAGGAGCTCGACCAAGTTGCACGGATCGATTCATTCCCTCCGAACTGTAGCACCCACTGTGCATATATTTTACTAAATACTAATGGCAAGACACATATTCGGCCTTAGTACTTTGAACATGACATAATGTAATATCAAGCTATCAGACAATTGTAGTATACATGGGTGTAATAGCGCTTTCTCCATACACATAAACTAACATTCTGAGTAGTGTGCAGTAACATAATCATGCATTCAAGCTATTATTGACATGATGACATTCATTTAGTTATAACAAGACTTCCATCATAAGCATAAACAAACATCAACATAAACATTCAAAACACCAATCACCCATTAAAACATAAGATATAATGTGGAAACCCATCTGGAAAAAACCACCTAGGTGCTCTTCATCTAGCATGAGAAAAGGGTATAGCACTGTTATAGCTAATTTTACCACTCCAGATGAATCACACTTGTATGGGCTTCCCCTGTCCCTCTGCAGACTCCTTAGACCCCTTGGACCATTTTTTCTCCTTTGATGTTTCCTTGACCATCCCTAAAAACATGTGAAAATTAGTACACACGACTTTTAAACCCCTAATCACGTATATACACGGGTTTGACTCCTAAAACCACGTACATCAGGATGTGTGTGTAATCCAAATCCTTTTGGAGTTTTCGTTGACATGGATCCGACTCAATTGACTCCTGGACTTCCATATGCCTTGAGATCGCTCAGATTCGACCTTTCATTACCCCTTTGAAAAGCAATATAAGGAACTCTTTGGTACATTGAAGGCATATGAGAGAATTGAGAGCAAAGAAACTATAGTCCATTGTTTCCAAAACTTGTGCTTGAGTCTGCATCCCTTTATCCCTTGGAGCACTTTTGTGTTCTTCCCAAGATTGCTATCGAGAGATGGAGGATTGAGGTGGTGGAGGCCCAAGTGGGGGATTCAGTTTCTCTGATTTGCAGACATGCCGACAGAGGTTGTATCCATTGTAATATCTGATTTTATATTAATAGAAATATCGTTTCCTGTCCAATAATGTATGTTTCAATGAATATTTTATCCATGGATGTTTTCAAATGTTTATACATTGTTGATTATATATGCTAGAATAGATCTAACACCAATATATATAGTATGCTTGTATTGTTTACTTGTTGTTGAGGAAGTAATCTATCAATTCAAACTGAAGTTGGAAAGCTCAATGGGGATCTAATTCAACTGTCCAGAATAAGGTAGGAGGTCTGATCCTTTAGTGTTAGATATTTAATTTCTATTGCATATTGGAAAGGATTGATTTCTGGAGTCAACCTGTCTATTGTGGTACCCCAAGCCATAGGAAATTCTCTCTGTAACGGAATTGGTGACTCTGCTGGGGAGTTCCTAGTAGTTGTCCTTTGGAGGTTTTCTA
This sequence comes from Pseudotsuga menziesii, assembly GCA_001517045.1. Classification (NCBI taxonomy): domain Eukaryota; kingdom Viridiplantae; phylum Streptophyta; class Pinopsida; order Pinales; family Pinaceae; genus Pseudotsuga; species Pseudotsuga menziesii. The sequence continues at coordinate 274,092 of LPNX010036972.1, forward strand.
TCGATATTCAATGACTTTGAATTGGTCTTTCTCTCTTGTTTTTGTGTCGGGTCTGGGGGCATGCTTTCCTGGTAGTGTCTGATTGGTGTGAAGTTTGTCTCATCTTGTCTGTTTGCCTTTATTTTTATGCACCTTTCTTCCTATACACGAGTTTTGAACTCACAGTCACATATATATGTGGGTTTCTCTACCATTTCCACATATACATGCAGGTTTACTGCGAACAGTCGCGTATACCCTTAGCTTTTCCTTTTAGAGGAAGTTGAATGGTTGCTGGGTGAATTTTGATGATTGTTGAGTCTCCTTTGATACTGCTAAAGTCATTATACACCTCTGTTTTTTACCAGAGATGTTTTTTTTAGGGTAAATTTCGTTTGTAAGAATGTTCTTGTCATTGCATTTTCGATTTTTTGTTTTGGGATTAGTGCATTAGAATTCTTTTACCTTAGTGCTTTGCTTGAGTGCTGCTTGAATGTGCTTGTAGAGTCTGGGGATTGTAGAATCATTCTTTTGCTTTTTATATCTGATTTTATTTCAAAAAATCCAAATTATTTGCTTATCATCATGCATTGCATTTTGCATTTTGCATAGTACTTGCACTAGATTTGCTTTGGAGTATTAGTCAGGATTTCATATAGGAAAGCTTGCATTTATCATTTGAATAAAATTGTGCATTTCACATAGTAGCATACCCTATTTTCATGGACACAATGCATTTCCATTGATTGTTAGGTGTGCATTTTACTTCATGTTGTGTCATAACACCATTAGTTGCACAACCATATCCCTCTTTTGAGTATTAAAGCCAATTAAAATCAACGCTTAATTAAAATGAAATACACTATTTTATTTGATAGGGTTCACCAACAAGATTAGGTTTTAGGGTCTTAGAATAGTTCATTGTGAGTAAATTCTCCAAGACCACTAAACAACAACATGTATGTGTCTGTCCAAGTGAGTGTGTGAAATTCCTTGGTATAACCAGTGTTTCTCATGTCTCAAAAGGGAGTTAAGCACGAGGCAGTGTGAGCGGTTATTGATTGGGATGACCCCTAGTCATAATTGAGTAGCACTGGAGATATTTCTAGGATTGTATTCATATCTGGGGGCTCTTTAGAGAGTTTCGGGCTTTGCTACCCTGCGACTGTCCGCCTGAGCATTGATTATGTTGAGATGACCTTAGTGACCTTACCTAGGATATCAAGGGGGTACTTTGTAGGGGTTATTCTGCGAGTGTCTCAGGCAGGCTGTGGTTGGACAGTACAGTCGCTTTATCCGTTGAAGCTGAGGGCCACAATAATTGGTTACGCACATCTGCTTGTTGCGTATGGGAGTCTCAAGCCTCTCCTAGGTGAGACATACCTGCTTCATTTGGGAGCTCACTTATCCTACCCTTGATTGCTTGTATTTGGATTTAGATTTTTTTGGTGATTGCTCTGTGCACATTAGCTTGCCTAGGGTTTGCGTAGATAGAGAGTCTTTTATATTTTTTGAGTCATTGTGGATTCGGGTGTGGCTCCTCGCCGTTCTTTTCATTTAGCAGGACTTACACCTTCTACATCTCCTCATCATTTGAGAGTGAGAAATATACAGTCTATAAAGACTACTTCGCACATTGATTCACACACCATGAGAGACCATATAGAAGGTATTCCTAAACTACCTTCTCCCATTCATGTGGAAGATGGGGAGTTTAATCCTAACTATGATCCTTCACCCGACTTGACTAAGTTAGGTCCTGTGATTTCTGAGATAGGAACCTTTCACGATAGACCTACTTACTCTAGGGTTGATTCCCCATTGACGCATTGCCGGTATGGAATGCCGGAGGATGATGAGACTCATTTTGAACCCGTGAACACTAGTTATGGTAGTTATGGTATGTATGGTTTTCCCACACATGATTTGGCATTTCATGTCAAATATGAGTTCGAGCCTAACACTATGCCTGGGGGCACTCTCATTCCTTACCATCCGGAGAGGTTTGGGAGTACTAGTCACATTGCACCTTCCATCCCGGTGGTGGAAGCTACATCACATATTCCTCCTAGGTCTAGGGTTAGTGATCCTATTAGGATACTAGATCTGAGATGAGTGACTATAGGGAATTGTACATACATAATTACACAGATCCCTTCGTTCTCTGTCCCTATTTCTTTGAATGTTCACCCTCCACCTCATTCACGTGGTCCTTCAGGTCGAAACGTTGCTACGAGTTATGTCTGTACTGCGGTTACTAGACCGGTTGTGTCTCAGCTTCATCCACCACCCGTTGTTTCGGGAGGTCATGTTCATACTTCTAGAGGTCAAATTCCTACTTCTAGAATGTATATTTCTACTTTCGGAGCGTATGTTCCTACTTACGGAGTGCCTCATGGGACATCTCATGCGATGAATTATAGACCTTATTATGGGACGCAGTATGGACAGGGTTCTTCACCTTATGGGTGTGGGTATCAACAACCTACTTACTCTACAAATTATGGATTTGTAGCTCTGAATAGTCAAGGTACACCACACTATGGTGCTTCCATGCCACCTTATACGGGTCAAATGGGAGGAGGGCACTATGGCCAAGGCCATGGTAGTTATGGTAATCAGACCTATGTGAATCAAAACTATCAGGGAGCGGTCCATAGACCTAATCATCCTAGGATCCCTTTCCTCGCAACGCTGAATCTTCCCAACTTGTCAAAATTGGCAAACGATCCTGTAGCTCATGACCCGGCTTGGCCGGCTGTCCCTACTAAGCTTTCGTTGGAAATACCCAAGTTCGAGGGAAAACCAGGAGAGGATCCGAGCAAACATGTTACTACCTTTGACCTATGGTGCTCTCCAAATTCCTTACACCAGGACTCAATCCGTTAAAGGTTGTTTCAAGCACTCTTACAGGGCCTACCGCGAAATGGTATATAGAGCTACCTAGGGGGTCATTCGCTTTGTTCGATGACCTAGCGATGACTTTTCTTAACCACTTCCAGCTACCACTGTGTTATTATGTTTGTACTGAACTCTTGTCGACATTTCGTCAGGATAAAGCCACACATATCTTGGATCATATCCAAGAGTGGTGTAGACGAAAGAGGTTAATTAAAGCCTTTATACTACTGGAATTTCTCCTCGAATGGTGCCTTAAGTCATTATTGTTGTATATAGTGAAGGATGTTTCTACATTTAGAGTGCAAAATGAGGAACAAGCCATTTTTAGGGCGCAGGAATTGGATTTGATTTATGCTCAGTCTCATTTGTTATATCAGATCATTCCCAATGCTCTTTGTTCTAGTTTCGACCCCAAAGTTAAACTTGGACCACATGCTGATGGCATTGTGGGTTGTGTGAGTGCGAAACCTACGGATTTGGTTGCAAAACAAGTTAGTCAATTTTCAATCAACCAATATACTTCGGGACAAGCTACGACTTCATTTGAACCTACCCAAACGGTGTGTGTGCTTTCAGTACAATCATCAGACCAGAAGGGTATGAATAATCGTAAGGGTGGGAATAGGAATGATAATGGTAATAATAATGACAAGAATGCCCATAATGCTGGGGGGGACAAGAAAGCTAAATGTAAGGTTAAATTCCCTTGCAAGTTGTGTAAGGATGATCACCTCACTTACTTGTGCCCTTGTATCGATGAAGCCTCGAGATTCTTGGCATAGGGCCCAGCTGTGCTGACTAACCCTTTACCTCATAATCAAAATATGAACTCGAGGATCCATGATCACTCTGGTGGTGATCAGGATCTACTAGAGGGTAGTGGTTGTGGTCGCATTAACATGGTACGTGCTGCAAAAGTTGTGCCCCATGCGAAGGACTATGGTTCATCGCAACCCAGCCCAGGAGAGGAACCTGATCCACTAGGGTCTCCTTTGCGTATTGAGAAACCTATGGATAAACCTAAAGCTGCAAATTGCATTCCTATGGGAGTCCTTAAGTGTTTGGGGCACAATCCTAATTCCTGAGCCACCCAGAACTATTCAATTGTCGAGGATTTGGGCCACACTCCTTGTGCGATGTCTACATTGGAAGTGCTTCAGAGTTTTCCTTCACAAAGGAAGGATTTTCTTTCTGTCCTTGGTGTGAATGATGCTAATTCTTCCTCCGTCATTAAATTTGAAACTGCAGGACTTCAGCCTTGCTTGCCTTACTATGTGTCTCTTTTGATTCATGTAGAATGTCTTAACATGACCATCAAGCACACTATGATTGACGAAGGCGCTGCCACTTATGTGATGTCTTTATCATGTTGGAAAGGTTTAGGTTGCCCTGAGCTATCTAAATCAGCAACCATGTTAACTACGTTCGATGGGAGGTCATTTAGTCTGCATGGGATCCTTCCTTCCCTTAAGGTCCGTTTGGGAGGGAAGACCGTTACGATAGAGGTCGAGGTGGTTGATGCACCCCTTGACTACAATCTCTTGCTGGGTAGGAATTGGATGTATAGTATGCAAGCCATAGCTTCTTCCCTATTTCACGTTGTATGCTTTCCATTTAAGGGGAAGTTAGTCATGATTGATCAAACGTCATTCAAGAATCCGTCAGTTACCGCATCTTCGGGAGCTTCGATCCTGATCGTTGAACACTCTCAGCCGGGAACTGGGAGTGTGGGTGTAGGCATGTATCCATCCCTTATCAGAATATTTGGTTGTCCTACACCGATCCTTATGATAGGGTCTAGTTCCAGTGAGGCTTTGACATCTATGAGATCGGTGTCTTTTTGTACAAGTCATATGGAATATCCTTGGATTGTTCCTACACCGAGTAGTCTAAGTGATCCCATCGTGATGGACATGTCGTTTCCTGCAACTATGGTAGCTTATCAAGCTAATATTGAGTGCGTTGCAGAGCCCAGTCCTTCCTCTTCGCGAATAGAGGAGGAGGACCCTTATGTGCTGCCAGCATGGGCAGTGCAGTATTCTCATGCGTACGACTGCCTTGATAGTGTTTTCCCTTTAGATGAAGTGATTATTGAGGCCATGTTGGGAGTTGAGCCACCATGGGAGGAACTCCATCATAGATCTTACTTTCTTCCCGAGCTTGACAGCTTGGAGCATGAGGACTTTAGGGCGGTTTTTAGTGAGAGAGTTGGTAGTCCTATAGTTCCATTAAGCTCTCTTGGTCTAATGGCTGATGGAAACATGGCAAACATATCTTCAATAATTCCTATCAATATCTCTCACGATCTTGGCAGGATAGAGAATGTCTATATTGGGGCAGAATATTCCCATGCTGAGATTCAAGAATACACCGAGTTGTTTAAAGAATTCCATGATATCTTTGCTTGGTATTACGATGAAATTCCAGGTATCAACACTCGTATTGTCAAACATGAGATTAAGACTTATCCCAACACTAAGCCTGCTCGACAATGCTTGCGTGCAGTGAATCCTAGGAAAGCACCTGCGATTAAGGCAGAGATAGAGAAACTGTTGAAAACCAGTTTTATCTATCCTGTTCCCTTGATGGAGTGGGTTTCAAACCCCGTTCTTGTGGATAAGAAGTAGGGCGCGATCCACATATGTACTAATTTCCATGATTTGAATCGTGCCTATCCTAAGGACAATTTCCCCACACCATTTATTGATCAGATTTTGGATGAGTGTGCGGGTAGCAAGGTTTTTTCCTTTATGGAAAGCTTTTCTGGATATAATCAGATACAAATTAAACCTGAGGACCAACATAATATTGCATTTATTTGTCCTTGGGGAACTTTTGCATATCAAAAACTATTTGTTGGCCCCTTAATTTTTGAAGACCTGTATGCAGAATATGGATGCATAATAAACATAGGAAGAACTACGTAACATGAAAAAATAGAATATATGTGATATAGTAATAGTTTTGAGTGAGAGTAACTGGCTTGTAACCATCTTGGCAGAGTCATAACTAACCACTGTAATTTGCATAATACTTATGAAGAACTAGGGGATGAGTTTTGTTAGAGAGAGGAGAGTTATCCTTATTGTATCATTGTAAATGGAGGGATAGCAAAATTGAGATATTAGTTGTAGGATATATTTCTCAATATATTGTAAACATTGTGTAATACTCTATTCTTCCTACAAAATGAATAATAAAGAAAGAATAGCTTAGTGCCCTTAAAAAATATTTTTATGTGTTGAGTATCTCATGAATTCTTAATTTATAATATTATTTTATGAGTCATGTATCTTTATGCATGAACAATATGTGCTTCTACATAGTGTTTCTTTTCTTTTATGTAATATAAGTCAAGGATAAAATGGACTTTATAAGTAAATCCATTTCTTTTCACTAGCATTCCATCATTTAACACTCGTCTTGGTTATGCTTTAGTTTATATTTATTCTCTTCTAAGGAAAACAAAATCCCACCGTCTCTTAACTATATAGGGCCTTTGTTGTCTCTTTCATAGAACCTTCCTCTTTATATTTGCACCGACAAATGGTTGTATTTCCAAAACTAGTTTTCACACAGGGAAACATGAATTGAATGGATAAGGGGATCTATAAGTACCAAACTCAAGATTGGTGGGAAAATAGGTTCAAAGAATTAATTTCAAGCAAGAAAGATACTTGTAAAAATGGAATCGAACAATGTGTAGGAAGTTTGTGCTCTATGATGGACTTGTATTGGATCAATATGAGGTTTTATAGTGTGAATTTTTTGTAATCTTATATAATAGGATAAAAATAATTATAGCAACCCTGTAATTAAATAACATTTGCATCCCAATTAATATCAATACCCAAATAAATTGGGTTTCAAGTGAATTTAATCAAGACACAATTAAATTCTGTAGGTTGGATCACCAACTGGTTCCAACTATAGAATTCGAGGTGAAAAACACCATCAATGGATACATAGTATAGTTTGTTGCAAAAAATAATCAACCTTTTTCTAAGGAATAAGAATATTTCAATGGGAACACCAAAGGAAGAATATTTGTCCAACAAATTCCATTGTAAAGCAGGGTCTTGTTGGTGGAGGAAGGATGTTTTTCGTTTAATCAGACCTTGGTGGAAGAATAAACACTTATACAATAGGGAGTGGCTAGGAATTATATTCCAAGTTGTAGACAGTGAATGGATATGGGGGATTTAAAGTATTTTTCATTATTGATCTAGGTGCAAGAAGGTCGACTATTAGAGAGAAATTATGGATGAAATAGATGTGAAGAGAAATAAAGAAGAATGAATAGTTGAAAAAGGAAATAGGTGATGTAGGAGGTGATGGGGAGAGTATTCATGGGATGAAAAATATGAATAAACATTGAGATATGGCTAACTATTAATTGAGATAAAAATGTATAACAATAGATGACAATCTAGTTATAAGAAACTAGGTAGAACAATTGTGCCCAAAGTTAGATGTAGGTAATGAAGTTATTTGGAATTCATATTAACAACGTAGATCTAGTTTAAGTAGAGTTTGCAAAATTACTAGAGATACATGACAATGTACACAATTGAGACACTTAACCACCATTAATTTGATAAGAAAGGCCAAAAATTCCCGTTGTCAACCATTCCGTATGAGTCTGTAAATTGTATAGTACTCTCTTTTTCCAATTATACTTTATGTATACCTTATTACACTCATCATATTATTAGTAGTAGTCGTTTGGTTGGTGCAGTCCTAGGAAGGAAAAATAGTGGTTCTTGTGTTAATAAAATATCTAGACATCATAATAGTAGTAGTAATTCAATTCCATTTGTGGATTCAATTTAAATTTTGTAACTTGGTCTAAGATGATTTGGTTTGGTAAGGACTCCAATAACAATGATGGTTGGGATACAAGGTGGATCCTTCATGTAAAACCCATAATTTTTGTGTAATGGAGATGAGGAATATGTGGAACAACATTGATTCATTTGTGAGTTCATTTGGATGTCAAGATGGGTTCTAGATGCCTCCAAATTAATAGAGTTCTAAATAAGGTTGAGAGTATGAGATCTACAATGGTATATGAAATTTGTGGAAAAAACATGTTCTCAACGTTCCATGTGTTACATTGCCTAAGGTTAATAAAAAAAATTATTGGGAAATGTGGAAATTAATCCCAATATTAGATCAATTGAATTCACAAAAATTACTAGTTAAACATGCATAGATTCACTCAAAATGGAAATTGTAAATGGAGAATAATACAAAGTTCTATTGAATAAGTTTATATCAGTTAAAATTATGAGAAAATAGGTAGTCCAAATATATAATTACATCAGTTGTTAGAGTGCATAGGGATTCCATTCGAATCAGCATAGAAGCAGGCTTACTAAACTAGTTAAAATCCCCCATATGTGCATAAAAAACTTTCTTAATATATCAAGAAGGTCGCAAATAGGATGAATGAGATATATCAGCTGATAAGTGAAGGAAAGTGGACAAAATAATGCTCGTAGAGGAGGAAAATAAGGATGGTGAGTTGTGTAATAAACAAGGTAGTTTCCTTAAAACTAGCTTTCACCTTTTTCCTTAAAATTAGCTTTCACCTTTTCCCTTAAAAGTTGTTGAACAAGTAGGAAACTATGGATAAGATAGGAATGTGAACTTAATATACCTAGTAGTCTGATGGGTTGTCAAAATATTATGTATAATTTTTCCAAAGAACTCCTGGAGGCATTTTAGGAATGTTTGACCACAAAAATGCAAGTGGATGCCAACTAGCTTGTGTAGGACCTAGGAATTTAACCAAAATTATTCATTTTTATTTATGGGAATGGGTTTTAATTATTTGAACACCCCTATTAAGGTTGAATTATGTAAAATATAATAAATATATCAAATATATAGGTCCTATCAACAAGGATTAGTCACCCTTTACATACTTCTTGTCCATGCAAAACAAGGAAAGAGGCAAAACCACAAAGGGGGAAATCCTCCCTTAAATATGGACATGAAAAAAATTGTATGGAATCTTGTCTTCAAAAATTATTCACCATATTATTAGATAACCCGATAATTGATTTGATACTACTGAAATTATTCTCAGAAAACACCTTGGTGAAGATGTCTCCAACTTGCCCAGATGATGCACAATAATGGAGAGCAATGATCCCATCAGGCACAAGTCCTTTGATGTAGTGCATATGGATCTCTATGTTTGGTTGACTGCGTCAGTATTGGATCACTTGATATTTTAATATTAATTTGGTTTTCACAATATATGATTGTATAGTTCTTAGATTCAATCCCAAAATCTCCAGCTATACCCTGCAACCACCAACATTGAGTTATTGCATTCACAACTCCTCGGTATTCTTCCTTTCTAGATGAAAGTGCAATGGAACTTTTATTTTTACTTGATCAATTGATTTTTCCATATATAAGCATAAAAAAATATTCAAAAGTTGTTTTCTTATCATTTTTATCACATTTCCAATTAGAGTAAGTAAAACCACCTAACTCTAGGTCATATTTTGCAACATAGTGAATCCCATGTGTCATTGCTACCTGCACAAACTGTAAGATTCATTTTGCTGATCTCCAATGGATTTGATGATGCTGATACATATGTCTATATTTCACACACACTAAATAATATATATCATGTCAAGTATCATTCAAATAAAGATGACAACCAACCATTTGCATATACAATGCATGGTTTACCAATGGAGTGGAAAGTGCTTCTTCAAGCTTAAATCCTTAAAGAAAAGGAGTATTTATTGGCCTAAAATCCTTCATGTTGAACTTATTCATAAGGTATGAATCATACTTGGAATTATTTATTTTTATTCTAGGATCCGATTGAGAAATATAAATCCCCAGAAATTGCCTTAACAATCCCAAATCAACCATGGAGAAACCATGGTTCATTGCACCCTTCAAGGAGGCAATTTATTTCATGGAAAATTATTTGATAAGGAGGTCATAAACATAAATAAAAATAATTATAATTTAACCATGAATAAAATTAAAATATAAATTTGAATCATACTTGCATCCAGAATAGTTCGGTGATAGCAGAAATCCATCAATCTTGGCATACCAGGCTCTGGAATCTTGTTTTAGCACATATATTGATTTATTCAACTTGAACACAAGAGATGTATTAGTAAAAAGACCTTATGGATGATTCATATATATATGTATATATATATATATATTATTTTATATATCCATGTAGAAAATAACTCTTTACATCTATGTGATGTACCTCCCATTGCTTGGAGTTATAGTGGCCAAAACTAGTCTTATGGAGTCCATTTTTGCCATTAGTGCAAAAGTATCATTGTAGTCAATTTATTGGACTTGGGAGAAGCCCTTGGACACTATACTTTATTCATACTTCAAATATGATCCATAAACAACAAAATTTGTCTTGAATACCCATTTTCACTTGAATAGATTTCTCCCTGGTGGAAGATTGACTAGTTCCCATGTTTCATTATTTTGGAGCGAATGGTATTCCTCCTTAATTAATTCTTTTCATATTGGATATTATAATTATTATTCATTTTTTTTTATATTATTAAACTATTAGATATCACTTTTCATCAAAGGAATGGTCCTTGGTGCAAAGGCCGCTCTCAAATTGAGATATAGTTCTTCTACGATCACTAGAATTCCCAACTAGTTCCCCAACTAAATGAATGATATTTACTTCCCACTTTGGAATTATAGGTGTTTTTGGATATTGAATTAAATAATAATCATTATACATATGGGAATAAAAAATCTTATCATCCTCTTCACTTAGAATCAGAGATGGTGGCGGTGAAGAGGACTCTCCAATTTCAGTTGTTGGCATAGGGTCTTCTTCAAACTGAAAAAATCCTTTCAATAAAGGATCTTTGAGTGCTCAAGTTGATTAGATTATAGAATTTGGAATCTTTAGAATACCCAACAAATAGGCACTCTTGAATTTGGGGTTCCAAATCCTTTCTCTTTTCTGTTGGAATTCTAGCCCAAGCTTTAGAGACAAAAATCCTGAAATGAGACACATCAGGGTTGTGTCTACTCCAAGATTCAAAAGGAGTGATTAAATCAAGATACTTGTGATGGAACCTATTTTGGATGTATGATGCTCAGTTTACAGCTTCAGCCAAAAACTTTGGTGGCAAAGTATTAGAATCCATCATGCAGGTTTCCATACTCTTTAGTGATCTATTCTTCCTCTCAACAACACCATTTAGTTGAGGTGTGCCGAGAATATAGTGTTGCATTTGAATACTTTAATATTCAAAATATTGAATGAAATCAGGCATACTCACCACCATTATCATATATGAGTATCTTGAGTTTCCTTCGAGAGTTGTTCTGAACCAAGGCTTTCAAAACCTTAAAGAGGTCAAAAATTTCAGACTTGTGTTTGAGGAAGTAAACCAAACAGTATCTGGAAAATTTATGTATTATGGTAAGGATGTAATTGGATTAAATCATGGAAATATGATGAAAATGACCATAAATGTCACTGTGGATAATATCAATAGGTGCATAGGTTTTCTTATGACTGACTCTCTCATACTTATGCTCTAGGTGTTTTCCTAGAATTCAACCCTAACAAACTCCTTTGGAAACCCTATGACCATGTCTCTATCACAAAAGTTTGAAATATATTCCTATTTTAGATGGCCAAACCTCTTATACCAGATATTGTTGGTTTCATTAGCATGAGTGAGGAGAGAGTATGGTTTTGAGAAGGGCATGAAGTGTGAGAACTTGTACACTTTCGAACTGTGATCCACAAAACCTTTAACAATGACTCTACCATTCAAAATATTAGAGAATTCAAATTGATTGGGAGTAAACATGAAAATATTAGGAGACCAAGTGTCGGTCATCTAATATAATGAAAATATATTAACAACAAGACCTAAGACATACAAAAAATTATTGAAGGAACCATGGTAAAGATCTATTCTACCCTTTCCCTTACTTTTAGTTTTTTAGTTATCCCCAAATAAAATATTTGGACGATTTGAATCATAAAGAGAGGATGAGGCCCCCCTTGTTGAAACCATGTGCATTGAAGTTCTAGAATCAATGATAAAGTAAGGAGGCCTTACAGTTCTTACAACCAAGACATGAAATCTCTCCTTGTCTTCAAAACTTGATCCTCGTTCCTTCTTCTGTGCGCCTTCAGGAAGAGACTCATGTTTTATTTTGACAAGATTTGAATCAACATATTTGTTTATTTCTTCATGCAAGAGATCTCAGGATGAAATACCTTACCACAATAATAGCACTTGCTCATTTCACTTTTACCTTTGTTCTTTTGGGAGTTATTCTTCTTGAATTTTGATGTCTCCTCATGAGAGTTGGAATGTATTCCTTTTGATCGGGAGGATTCTTATCCTTGTTATTTCCTTTGGAATCCACATTTGAATATCTGAAAACCAAATATTGATTTTTGGAAGGTTTGATGGTGCCCATCATGGATAATTTGTCTTTCTCTTGGTTCAAGTATTCCATGAAATTTTCTACTGAAGGCATATTATAGTTTTGAGATATTAGCTTGGTGGAATAAAATATCAAAACAAATACTGAGTAGTCAGGTCCAAACTTCAAAAGTATGATCAATACTAGTTGTTCATCCATCTTTTCGATACTACATTGCTTCAACTGCAAAGCCAGTGCTCTGAACCTGGAGAAGTGGACTTGAAAGGAATAAAAACTACTTGGAATCAGTGAAATCGGCTCATTCTGTAGTTGATGTCCCCTCATTTGATTTGTATTTCCAAATAAATTTTGAATATTCTCCCATACTTCATTTGGTGATGTCAACCTATCATGATGGAAAATAAGTTCTCTGGAAATGATGAGACATAGAAAACCATACAAATCATCTCTCATTGTTAGAATAATCAACCCAGAGTTACCCATATTGACATTAATTAAATAATTTTTGTCTTATTCCTAGATTCCTAGATTCCTAGATTCCCTCTCTATGCTACTTGACTTCTACATGTTTTTAGAAGTCAATACTTGCTAAATTGGGTCATGGAGAGCCTTGGAATCATCCTAGAAAAATATTTAGCATGTCTACTTTATTCCTAGTTCCTTAAAGTGCATATCTTCTTTTTCTGAAAGTTTCCTTGCTTTACAACAATTTTAAGGAATAAAGGAAAAGCTAGTCTAGGGGAATTTGCCTTGGTTTTTGACCACATCATCCTCCTTAATTTTCACCATACAAAAGCATGAATGAGTTTTATTTCCACCACTTATTATCTTTCCCACTTTCTTTAGCTAATTCGTAAGGATATTCATGGATTTGGAAAGTCCTTTTTGCACCTATGGGGGGATTTGACTTGTTTTAGTAAGCCTTCTTTTTTACCAGAAATCTAGTGCTTTCAAATCTATCATGTAATTATATATTTGAGAAGACTATTACTTCATATGGTTATCTAATGTACACTTATTCAATACAGGATTAAGTTATGCTCCAATTTTAGTCTCCTTTTGTGTGAATTTTGCATGTTTGATTAGCAATTTTGTGAATGTAATTGATCTATCTATTGGGTTTAATTTACACATGGTATTAGAGCCTTTGTATATTGATTTCTCCCCTTACAAATAGTTATTGTAGGTTCGACATCACTGGCTAGGAGCACATTCTGCTGATTGAAGGGAACAATAGCTGAGATATGGACCAATCTCAAGGGATCATCTTGACTCCATTCAATTTATTCAAATGGAAAGATGATATGGACATATTTTTGAGAGAGAAATGTCTCTACAGGGTTACCATGGATACTGAGGAATATCCCAATGAGGTTGCAGAGAAAATCAAATGGCACAACAAGAGGGATGAGGCCTATGGTCTTTTGTGTTTGAGTATTTCAAGAGACCTCCTCTTTCATCTCGATTCATTGACATGTCATAGTGAGGTGTGGGAAAATATTGAAGATATTTTTGGAAATATAGATGATATGATAGGACATGAAATCAATAATGAATTGATCTCCTTGAGTCCCAGTAGATTTGAATCATTGCAACTCTATTTTACAAGGTTTAAGGCCCTTGTTTTGTAGTTAAAACAATGTGGGATTGAAAAGAAGGAGGAGAAACTAGTTTTGACCATTCTCTCAAAGCTTGGTCCTAACTATTCAATGTTTATTTCAACCTTCTATGCCACTAAATTTACAGCTCGAACCTGGAAGATGCCTACGCCTGTTGAGTTCATGGAATCTCTCACTCAGGAGAAAGGTAAATTGGTGATGATGGGCACTGTCAAACCTTCCAAAGACCAAGATTTGGTTGCTGGAGATTCAAAGGTGGATTCAAAAAGCAATAAAAAAGATAAAAATCCACCTGAGCAAAAGAGAGACAAGGCAAAGTCTCAAGAGGATTCCTCAGGCTCTAAGAAGAACCCCCAAAAGAAGAAGAATAAAGGAGAAATGAGTAGGTACACATACTGCAGTAAGGGGCTATCATCTTGAGAGCTCTTCTATGAAAAATCAAATTGAAATGTTGACCCAAATCCTTGAAATGAACAACATATCCATTCCTGATTGCTCAAAGAAGAGGGAAGGAGGATCAAACTCAGAAGACAAGGAGAGAGTACATGCCTTGGTTGTTGGAACCTCAAGCTCACCTAGTTTCATCATTGATTCTGGATATTGTAGACATATGGTTTCGACAACGAATATATTTTCCTCTCTTAAATGCTGAAAGGTCCACCAATAATTTTGGGAGACAACTATCTGACTGACAGTATGGGAAAGGGTAGGATTGATCTTGACCATGGTAATTTCAATAATGTGTTGTATGTTTCAGGTCTTGCCTCTAATCTCTTATCAGTGTATGAGAGGAGTCACACTGGGTCTCCAAATAAAGTCATATTCTCCCCCAATGAACTTGAAATCATTGAGATTTTGAATGGTAAAGTCATAGAAAAAGGTGTTGTTGATCACACTTTGAAGGTATACAAGTTTTCTGATTTTCTACCCTACTCAAACCCCTCATCTCTTCTTACTCATGCTAATGAAGCAAGAAAGATTTGGCATGAAACATTTGTCTATATTAACTACAAGTATCTTTCTGATTTGAGTGACAAAGACATGGTCATAGGGTTACCAAAGATCAAGTTTTCTAAGGGATTCTATCAACGGTGTATCCTAAGAAAACACCCAGAGCACAAGTATGAGAGAGCTAGTTATGAGAGAACCTCTGCACATCTTGATTTTATCCACAGTGACATTGTTGGTCCATTCCCTCATATGTCCATGATTCCAGCCAAATATGCACTCACCTTCATATATGACTTTTCCAGGTATTGTTAGCTTTACTTCCTAAAACATAAGTCTGATGTTTTTGACCTCTTCAAAGTCTTTAGAGCCTTGGTTGAAAACCAGTCTGGGAGGAAAATTAAGATCCTTAGATCTAACAATGGTGGTGAGTATGTCAATTCCGACTTCATCCAGTATTGGAAAAATGTAGGTATCCATATGCAGCATTCTATTCCTTACACACCACAACAAAATGGTGTTGCTGAGAGGAAGAACAGATCACTAAAGAAGATGGCAACTTATATGATGGATGCTAAAAATTTGCCACCAACTTTTTGGGCCAAGGCTATAAATTTTGCATCCTATATCCAGAATAGGGTGCCACATAATAATATTGATGGTATGACTCCTTTCAAAATTTGGAGTGGGCACAAGCCAGATGTGACCCATTTTAGGATTTTTGGCTCAAAAGCTTGGGCTATAATTCCAACTGAAAAGAGGAAGGCTTTGCAACCCCAAAGCCAAGAGTGCCAATTTGTTATGTATTCTGAATATTCAAAAGGGTACAAGTTGATCCACTTCAGAACTATAAAATATTTCATTTAAATAAGTGGTCAGTTCGAAGAAGAGCCTTTAGTAGCAATTGAAGTTGGAGAGTTCTCTTCACCACCACAACCATTGATTATAAGTGAATAACCTATTGAGTTTTATAATTATGATATGTCTGATAATTATGAACTAGTCTCATATCCTAACATCCCTACAATACCAAAGTGGGAAGCAAGGACCATTCATGCAGCTGGGGATCTAGCTGGAAATCCTAAGGACACTAGGAGGACTACATCTCAATTTGAGAGTGCCATTTTTGTGAAAGATCCACTCTTTTTTGATAAGTGTTATTTGATGATAGATTCTTATCCACATACATATGAATATTCAGCACATGATCCAATATGGAAAATATCCATGAAAGAAGAATTCAACTTGCTCTAGAAGAACAACACATGGGAATTGGTTGATCTCCACCCAGGGAGAAATCTAGTGAAGTGTAAGTGGGTATTTAAAACTAAGTTTACTGCTGATGGTTCACCTTTGAAATATAAGGAAATATTGGTAGCCAAGGGATACTCTCAGGTACATGGTATTGATTATAATGATACCTTTGCACCAGTGGCAAAGATGGACTCCATAAGGCTTGCTCTAGCCATTGTAGCTTCGAAGCAATGGGAGGTACATCATGTGGATGCAAAGTGTGCCTTTATGAATGGAGATCTTAATGAATATATTTATATGCAGCAATGATAATTTTTTGTATCTAATCAATCTTTAGTGTGTAGGTTGAATAAATCATTGTATGGGCTCAAGCAAGCCCCCAATGCTTGGTATGCCAAGATTGATGGATTTCTGTTGTCACTAAGTTTTTTTCTATGAAAGTATGATCCTAATGTATATTTGAAGCTAATTCATGGTTATTTAATTGTTTTTTTTCTCTATGTTGATGACCTACTGATTATAGGAAGTTCAAAGAAAGATTTTCCTCCTTGAAGGATGCAATGAACCATGACTTTTCTGTGATAGATTTGGGATTGTTGAGCCAATTCTTGGGTCTTGAAATTGCTCAATCCCAACATGGAATGAAGGTTAATCAATGAAATTATGATTCAAATTTTCACAACAAGTTCAGCATGAAATATTGTAAGAAAAAAAAGACTCCATTTCTTTCAGGAGTTAAGCTTGAAAAAGCAGGTTCTTCTCCTATGGTAAATAATACACTGTATAGGCAGTTGAATGCGTGTTTTCTTTATATTTCACATACTCGACATGAATTATATTATAAATTTAGTGTGGCTTCAAGATACATGGATAATACTCATGAGATCCATTAGAGTGCATCCAAGAGGATACTAAACTTTGTTAAGGGAACAAGGACTCATGGGGTTTTCTACAAAGCAAGATCTAAATTAGAGCTAGTTGGATTTACTAACAATGATTGGGTAGGTGAAAACACATATCGAAAGTCTAACTCAATATATGTGTTCATGCTTTCAGAAGGACCAATCATCTCATCAAGTAAGAAGCAGAGTTCCATAGCACTCTCATCTACAGAGACAGAGTATAGAGGACTTGTAACTGCAGCTAATCAATGTTTATGGTTGTAGGGGATACTTGGAGAATGTGGTTTCGAATCAAATTTTTCAACAGTCATCTATTGTGACAATAAAATCACCATTCTAATATCTAGTGATCCAGTTCAAAGAAAAAGAACCAAGCACATTGAGATCCATATGCACTATATTAGGGAGCTTGTGCATGATGGTACCATTTCTCTAATCTATTACACATCTTCATAACAAGTAGCATATATATTCACCAAAGTACTATGTGAGAAGACCTTCAGTAATCTCAAATCACTACTTGGGATTGCTGACCATGTGGGGAAGAATGATTGATAACAATATTTTCAAAATTTTGTTTCATGTCCATGTTTAAGGGAGGATTTTCCCACTGGTTTTTTGCCTCTTTCCTTGGTTGTATGGACATGCAGTATGTAAAAGGGTGACTAAGACTTGTTGCTAGGCCCTATATTTTTTTGATATTTACTCATAAATTCAATCTTAACAGTGGGCGTTAGAATAATCAACCCATATTTATCCATATTGACATTAATTAAATAATATTTGTCTTATTCCTAGATTCCTAGATTCCCTCTCTATGCTAGTTGACTTCTACATGTTCCTAGAATTCAATACTTGCTAAAATAGGTCATGGAGCTCTTTGGAATCATCCTGGAAACATATTTAGGATGTCTTATTTATTCCTGGTTCCATAAAGTCCATATCTTCTTTTTATGAAAGCCTTCTTTCTTTATAACAATTTTAAGGCATAAAGAAAAAGCTAGTCTAGGGGAACTTGCCTTGTTTTTTTACCACAACATCCTCCTTCCTATTCTCCATACAAAAGAATGAATGATTTTTGTTTCCACCACTTATTATCTTTCCCTCTTGATTTAGCTAATTCAAGAGGATCTTCATGGATTTGGAAAGTCCTTTTTGCACATATGGGGGGATTTGACTTGTTTTAGTAAGCCTGCTTTTTGACCAATTCGAATAGCAGCCTAGTGATTTCAAATATATCATGTAATTATATATTTGAGAAGCCTATTAATTCATATGGTTGGATAATGTACACTTATACAATACATGATTAATTTATGCTACAATTTCAGCCTCCTTTTGTGTGAATTTTGCATGTTTGATTAGCAATTTTGTGAGTGTAATTGATCTATCTCTTGGGTTCAATTTCCACATTCATATTACACCAATTAATATTATTTTTTGTTTCATTAGTATCAGCCTTATTTTCCATGGTAACTCTATATAGGCATTTACTCCTCATCAGAATATCCACGTGTCCCTTCCATTCGAAGTAGTTGAATGGAGTGAAGATGATATTGTGAGATTGATCCATTCTTCAGCAACTGTGCCCTTGATCAGAAATAATGTGCTCCCAGTGAGTGATGTTGATTCTAAAAAATAAATATAGGAGGATAACATCGATCTACCAAGTATCTGATACCATGTGAAAATTAATCCCAAGCTTAGCTCAATTGAACTCACAAAAATTGCTAGTTAAACATGTATATATTCACTCAAAATGGAGATTGTAAATGGAGCATAACAAAAAATTATATTGAATAAGTTTATCTTAGACAACCTTATGAAAAAATATGATGTCCAAATATGTAATTACATCATATATTTAAATGCATAAATATATCGTTCGAATAAACACAAAAGCAGGCTTACTAAACTAGTCAAAATCCCCCATAGTGCATAAAACACTTTTCTAATCTATCAAGAAGGTCAGAAATATGATGAATGAGCTATATCAGATGATAAATGAATGAAAGTGGACAAAATCATAATTTTAGAGGATACAAATAAGGAGGTTGGATTGTGTAAAAAGAAAGGCAGTTGCCTTAAAACTAGCTTTCACCTTTTTCCTTAAAACTTGTTGAAAAACAACAGGAAACTATGGATAAGGCATGAATGTGCACTTACTAAATTGGGAAATTTGATGCGTTGTTAGAATATTATCTATAATCTTTCCAAAGTTCTCCTGGAGGAATTTTAAGAAATTTTGACAACAAAAATGCAAGTGGATGCCAACTAACGAGTGTAGGAACTAGAAATTTGACTAAAATAATTAAATTTTATATCCAAAGTATGGGAATGGGTTTTGATTATTCTAACAAAAAAATTGAGTTATCAAAATTAAAACAACATGGGATCACAAATTTGAAGGAAATTTGACAATATGAGAAAGAATTAGGATGATATTGTGAATAGGATGTTTACAGATGTGATGAATATATTTTCCTTTCGTATTCATGATACACATCACAAATAATGTTATATTCAAGGATTTCTTCAACTAACTAGAATTCACTATCCTAGAAATCCATCGACACTCTAATAAGTGTGTTGGAGAATGATATGAAAATCGAATCTATGTTTAAGTATCTAGGGAGTAATACAACTTTTGCATATATGGTATCAATTGACTTATCACAATTATAAAATCAAATAGATTTTTTAACTAAAAGAGTCCATGAGCTCTCCCTTCCCAAGTTACATTGAAAAAATGTATGGTGCACTAGGTGTATGATGAAAGGGAATCATGCTTCTAAATTCCCAAGGATGAGAGGGGGGCCTTCTCTTAATACCCCACACGGACAAGGACTAGGAATACCATTAGCAGGATTTGTGTAAATATGTATTTCTACTCCTTTTAGAGAACAATTATAATACCATGCTTTCCCAAATAAGTAGAGCTCTCTACGCATAGAATATTGTGAGATTTGTAAGACCTATGGACACCCTCCTAGACATTGTCCTATTTTTCATACGTATTGTTACGGAGAGAAATTCCTATGGATTTGGGTACCACAACAGACAACTTAACTCCATAAATCAATCATTTCCTATATGCAAGAGAAACCAAACAAATAACACTAAAGGATCTTGATTTGTACCTTATTCCATACGATTGATGTAGATCCCCATTGAGCTTGTCGACTTCAGATTGAATTGATAAATTGCTTCCTCAACATTCAATAAACAAGACAAGGATACTATATATAATTGTGTTAGCTCTACTCTAGCATATATAATCAATAACATTTAAGCATTTGAAATCATCCATGGATAAAATATTCATTCAAACACACATTATTGGACAAGAAAAGATATTTCTATTATTATGAAATCAGAGATTACAATGAATACAACCTCCGTTGGCACGTTTGCAAAACAGAGAAATCGAGTCCCCCACTTGGGCCTCCACCACTTCAATCCTCCATCTCTCGATAGCAAGCTCACAAGCAAAAGGTAAGCTTGGGAAGAACACAAAAGTGCTCCAAGGGACAAATGGGATGCAAACTCAAGCACAAGTTCTGGCAACAATGGACTATAGTTCTCTTGCTCTCAATTCCTCATGTCTTTAATGTATCCAAAGGGTTCCTTATATAGCTCTTCAATGGGGTAATGAAAGGCCGAATCCGAGCGATCTCAAGGCATATGGAATGCCAGGAGACAAGTGAGTCAGATCCACATCAAGGAAAACTCCAAAAGAGTTTGGCCTTTTGCACACATCCCGATGTACATAGTTTTAGGGGTCAAACCCACGTATATACGCGATAAAGGGTTTAAAAGTCACGTATGGAAACTTTTACATGTTTTTAGGGATGATCAAGGTGTTGCAGCTGCGACAAATTCCCAAAATTCCCAAAAAAAATTAGGACCCTCCTTTGCTTCGATTAGTTCTTTGTCCTTGAGTTAATTCTAAATGCCTGGATTGAGCTACCAATTGTTTTTTGATTCCTCCTCTGATGCTTGAAGTAATCCACTATTTGATCAAGCTTTATCGCTGCCTTTGAATGCATTTGAAGCATGCCCGAATCAGAAGTTATTTTGGTCAGTGCCCCGCCATTGCAGGTGGATCTTTGTTTTGGCCTTCCGTCATTGCAGAAAGAAATACTCTTTCGTCTTCCGATCCATTGGTTTTCACATCAGCCGATCTTTTGGTTTATGTTGGGAGGATTTGTCATTTCTTTCTCCGCCATTGCGGATGGAAAACCACTTCCTCTCTCGATCATTGCTTCAATGTTCCATTTCCTGCCTGTGTTATTTTTGTTGATCCCGTAAGTCGGGGGGCTTCCATCGTTGCGGCTGCCAAAGCTCTAAAATCTTCGACCCTTTAGTGTTTTTTCTTTCGATTCAAGTCCCGACGTTGCGGACAGTGGTACGCTTTACGGTTCCACCGTTGCGGATGAAAGAAGCACCAGCCCTTCCGATGCGGAGTCGTTTCGCTTTCGATTCATATTTTACCCATTGCGGATCGATTTACCCTCTGCGGCTCCGTCATTGCGGCTACGGTTTCACTTTGGTCTCGACGAATAGTCTACCAAGGTTACGCTAAGTATGGTACGCGAGTGGCTTAGCGTTTTGGCCGTCCGCCGTTGCGGAAGAAGGTTGGCTTTCAGCTTCCGATCCAAAAGTGGTCCGTC
The DNA here is from genome assembly GCA_001517045.1 of Pseudotsuga menziesii. Lineage (NCBI taxonomy): Eukaryota > Viridiplantae > Streptophyta > Pinopsida > Pinales > Pinaceae > Pseudotsuga > Pseudotsuga menziesii. Next base: position 295,815 of record LPNX010036972.1, read on the forward strand.
ATCTGATATGCCATGAGTGTTGACCTTATGTATACGGGGTCGAGGGGTTTATTATTCTATTATTATTTTTAACTGCCGTGCTCTGTCGCTATCGTGCCGTCGATCTCTCAAGTTTTTTCAGACCCCATTTCTGGTACCCGCATCCAGGTGGCAACTGTAGAAGCCCGACCATCTTCATCCGGCCACACACGCCGGATACACATTAGTGCCAGGTAGATTTCTATTGCCTTTCCCAGTTCCGTTGAACGTTTGGTGGTTTTGGTTTTCCACGGCTAGGTGTTGTGGTTGTTTCTTTCCCTATGATTGCATGTATATATTGTGGTTCTTGGTGGAATTGCTGTCCGCGGGGAGGGGCATTTTGACCTGCATGGTTTTTTTCCACTGTCGTTGTCGTGCGACCCTACATGTAGAGAATGAGGGGGTTTGGTGCAGACGGCCATTACGCTGCCTATGCCAAACCACCCTGTATGATAGTATTGTGGGTTGGAATAGGTTCACCGTGACCTTTACTTTTAGGGTTGGACGGCTGGTCTCGATTTTGTGCTACCTGCAACATTTAAACCACAGCCGTTTTCACCTATATGTTTCCGCCTGACCCTGTTCGAGCTCAGCATCGAATTCCTAGCCGATTGAAAGGGATATGCCACTTCTCTTAGTTTATTGACCATAAGTGCATCGGCAAGGTTTTGTTAAGGCGTCGTTGAAAGCCTATGTAACTGCTACTGTCTTTCCCGCGCAGCAAGATGACCATGGAGTGCATAGAAATCTAAAATGTGTTGCATATTAATGTAGATCTATTTCCATCCTAAATATGGTCGATAGAATTGTTTAATATCATACAGTAGTGGTAGCTTGCACAGTTTACTGCATATAACTATTTCCCATCATGCTAGATATAGACAAAGTCATTGAATAATGCTCATTGGGTTTAATATTTCTGTTAGTTAGGCCATTTCAGTCTATACATGCATATAATTGCTTCTTTGACTGATTGCTATCATGTTAAACATAGAAGAAATGGCACACTGCACATTGATGTATACTGGTTTGTCACTCAGCCAAAAGGGCTTAATGTTACAATTTTATGGTAGGAAGAGCTCACAATGCCAAAGAGACAAAAGAAGAAGGCCCCTGTGGTCGAAGAAGAGCCAGAAGTAGAAGTTGTCACCAGGATAGAATACATATACGAGGACACTAAGTGTATTTCTGGTGTTGAACTTGAGTACCAGTGGGGGGAAATATATAGACTGATCACGCATAGAGAAGTTCCTAACATAGGATTGGAAGAAGAGTCCATATATGCCAACATAGAAAGATATTCACTGATGAAGATCGCCACTAGACCAGAGTTGTTCCCGTGCTCTGAAGTACTCGGTTGGATTCTGCCCCGCGCAGATGTCACAACAATGATTCTAGAAAATGTTGAAAGACAGGGCTATGCTGCATATAGCCCTGGATATGTATCTCTGACCTACCAACTACCAGAAGCCCAAATATTTTTATCTGATGATTGCCTGAACAATATTAGAATCGACCTGGTAGAGACTCTTAAAAGGATGCTATTGTAGGGAAAACATTACAGATATAGATCGACGGGTGATTACGATACGACAAGCTTAAGGGCTTCCTATATGTTCATAACTTTAATGCTGAACATGATTTTTGGGAGAGCCCATGGCAGGCTCTTCAAGTTTGAGTGGATACCCATCATTTCTCATGTTGCAACCCAGGGGACAATTTTCAACTGGGATAGCCTTGTATCAAATAGTCTTTCGGCCTGCTTGGCCTCAGCTTTGGGAGGAGTGGCCCAAAAGAGGTTTGAGTTCTATATGAGTTCCATACTCATCGATTTCATATTGTGTAATCAGCCTTTCGCCAAACTCAGGTGCATCTGGGATAGGGAAAGAATGCCTGTCTATGCTGCCTATAAACCGTTGTGGGCACACAAATATCACAGCCATTATCGAGAAGTATGTGAACACTTTATCATGCCCTTATACACACTCATTTTCTTGAAGGAGTGTGATTGTATTTCATAGGAGGCACTGCAAGTAATAGAGGAGTATGCAGACTACTATTTGACTGAAAATGGCCTGTACTTCAGGATGTTTGGAGGTTCGAGAGCACCTTCCCTGCTGCCCAAATACGCAACTGATTACATTATTCACAAGGAGGTAGTCAGACAAGTATTCTTGGATGGAATAGGGATGTTTCTATTTGAACACAAGAAGACCGCCTATCCTCATTTTCCCTTCATGTTAGGAAGCTACAAGTTTACCAGAGTGAAAAAGGCTGATGAATTTGTAGAAGAACTGGAAAAGTTCCATTTTGAAGAGACGCCTTTCCGTAGAAATGATACTCATGGTAAAGTAGCTGAACATTGCAAAGAAAAAAACGTGCATTTTGAGTATGCCCACCATTGGGATCGAGATGAATCCATCTTCCGAAATGTAGTAAACATGACAGCCTTGAGAAGAAGGTTCAAGAAGAAGATCACCACCAAAGGTGGGAAGGGAGATGAACAAGCAAAGGCTGAGGAAGAAGCAAAGAGAAGAAATGAGGAAGCCCAGAGGTTGGCATAAGAAGCTACAGGGTGGCTACACACAGAAGAAGAAGAAAAAATGAAAGCTGCTTAGGAAGCAGCTGAGAAAGTAGCAGAAGTAGCTAAGAAAGAAGAAAAGAAAAGGAAGCTAGATGAGGAGCTTGAAAAGCAAGAAGCTGAAAGGCTAAAGCTAACACAGACAGAGCAGTCAGCTTCTAAAACAGCTGCAGGGCATACTCAGGACATGGAGAATCCTGAGGTTTAGGACCCACAAGTACCTGCTGCTAGCACACCCATGGTCCCCACACTCAAGCTGGTCCCCTTTGTACAGAAGGTGGGTGAAGAAATCCTGGATTTCAACACTGTTTATTATGATAGGGCAACAAAGAGAATAATGAAGAGAACAGAAAGGAAAGTTTAAGCAGAAGGTCTACCTGGTAAAATGTTAATGGATACGCCTGTTATGTTGGGAACAGACCAAGATCTGAGATTCACCATTAGAGCCAGAGCAACACCGATTCAAGCTTCGGAGGATAATGTGGGAAGGATTATAACAGAATTAAAGCTATCCAAAAGTTCTTCTGCTCAATTGAAAGACACCTTAAAGAAAGAGAGAGAGGAAGGAAATAGGCTGAAGCGAAAGTATGAAGACATGCAGAGGGAGATAAAGGCTTCTAGGGCTGAATTGCAGGCCTTCCAAGTAGAAGGAAAGGTTATGGAAACTACACAGGAGGCTCTAGAGAAAGTGCAGAAAGAATGTCAAGAGCTAAGAAGTGAAAAGGAACAGCTGCTGGGAAAGGTAGAAGAGCTAGAAGAGCAGCAAAAGATCCTCTTAGAGGCCAATGAGTTGGACACCCAAGAACAAGAAAAGAAACATCAAGAGTAGATTTCCTCTCTAACAATTGCTCTGGGGGAAGAAAGGGAGCAACAAGTTAACCTTCAACCATTCAAAGAGCATGTTTTGTCTCAGTAGGCTAAAATGTTGCACCTACAAACTGTTATAGAAGATGAGAGGTGCAGAGTACTGCAGATAGATAGCCGATTGGAGGAAATTTTGGAGACCTCCTCTTACTTTGTAGATCGATCTCACGACGTCCTCGAAGTCCTGACCGCAAGAATGGCAAGGCTGGAAAACAATGAAGAAACCCCAGTAGAACTGCCATCAAAGGATACACAGGCCCTCAAGCGGCGGGATTACGACTTGTTGGAATTCGCTATAAATACTGCGGAGGATTTCAAAAAAGCAGTTAAGAAGATGAAAGGAGCATGCATTGAGTTTTTCAGAAGGCTTCTTATCACCTACAACCGGTGCCAGATAGAGGCCGAGCAAAGGCTTAAGGTTTTCTCAGATCACATTGCCTTTGTAGAGCTATTGCAAAAGAGATACTAGGAGGAGGAAGCCAAAGTACAACAGATTAAAGCACTGAATGATCAGATCTTGAGAAGCGAAGTAGATCATTCAGCTATCAGCGTGCAGCTTCTGGAGGATCAGCTTCGATTGAGTGCAGCCAGGATTGAGGCTATAAAGAACCAGGCTACTAAGTTTGAGATTAATATTAAGTTTTTAGATCCTTGTGCATTTGAGGGCATTGCCGCTGAAGCTTTGGCATGGAATAAATTTCTAGATGCCCAAGTGGGACCCTCCTCGTAAAGGATTGGTCAATTTTTGTAATATATAACATTTTGTAAAAAAACTTTGAGAAAAGTCAAGCGTTGGGAAACGAAGAGTTGGGAAGCCCAAAGGTTACTTTGGGCATCCCAACCATCTCACCTTTTTGTATAAATTTAATAGACTAAGAGGGAAGAGAGGCTTTTTCCCAGTTAGACATGAAAAGCTATATTGTAAGAAGAACTATTTCTCTTTGCAATAAAGAAGTATTGTTTTCCTGTTGAAGGAAGATGGGGGGCATTTTCAAATGTTATGCTGTGGATGGCTGAAAGATTAACTATTTTGTTTTTCCAGCTTTTTGTCCATTAACCGTGAGATCGTTCGAACTCTCAGAACCTATGTTCTTGTTTAAATGATTTCTGGTTTATTTTGTGGAATTACCACCATGAGTAATGTATGTTGTTCATAAAACAATTAGCTAACTGATTGTTGAAATATATTTAATCATTCATGTGTTGTAGGAAGAAATATCAGCTATCTGTAATTTCTCTTTATGATACATGCACAATTCACATTACTCACAAATAAGTTAAATTCTGCTCCTTGGGGATAGATAGATAGATAGTTAGTTAGTTTTATTTCTGCACATGTGATTTAGATGCTTGTGAGCCTAAGACGAGAGGTAAGAACCTGTGCATCACATTGTGAATACTCCTTGCATCCTTATCGCCCTGCTTAGTTAATTAGGCATATGAATATCATACTTAAGTCAAAAATACAAAAATATACACGGTGGACCGGGCCGCAACCGGTAAAACCTTTGTTTCGTTACTTTGACCTACGGTAGCCGGACCGCAAACCGGACGGATTCCCCATACCAAACAGTCACGGGCTAGTTGAGAATTTTCACTAGGGAGAATCCCTTTCTGCTATTGCCTATGAATTTCCAGGCCTCAACAGTTCTGGAGCTAGAAGGAGGGCGGCCAGTGCATGGCTGGCCGTGGAAACTTATTTTTCCCAATATTACCCCACCAACAGATGTTTGAAGCCTCTAAACTGACCCAAGTACTTACAGGTTTCAGTTATACCTTTGAAGTAAGAAAGCCTGTTCTCACCCTACGTTTCTCTTTACTCAGACTTTGTTCTTTTACCTGTGCTCATGGCTGGTGTAATTATGAATCAGCCCAACCCATTGCGTGCTTGGAAAGCTAGAACCCCTTTGAACCTCACCCCTCCATTTCATAACCTACCTCAAGCTTTTGATAAGCTGCTACCTAAGTTTGACCCTGAGGAAAGGATTGATGTAGATGACCACTTACAAAGTTTCTACTTGGCGGTAGAAGGGTTAAGGGCTGGGGAGTACGAAGATGTTGTATGTAGATTATTCCCTCATACCTTGAAAGGGGCAGCCGCTTCATGGTACTTTACCCTGCCTGTAAAATCGATCCCAGACTGGAATACTTTCGAAAGGGTTTTCAGAAGTAAATACACAGCCCAAAAAACACATGCCTCATTGATGAAAGGTCTTGGTTTGTTAAGAAAAGAGAAGAATGATAAGGTACATAGTTTCACTCAAAGATTTTCAATATACCTAAAGAACTTTTCTGAAGCTGACAGACCCTCAGAAAAAGTTTTAATTGAATATTATACCTTAGCCCTAGGACCTGAGCTGGCCATGTTTGCCAAGATGAAAGCCAAACCTACATTGGTAGAGACTTATGAAGAGGCGGAAAGGGTAGATGCTGAAATGGAAAGTGTAGAAGATTTTCTTGATTTACCTAGAGAGAAAATTACCAATAGAAGAACTTTATTGCTATCTAAACCTAAAGAGGAGCAATCACATGATTTTGAGGGAATGCTAAAAATGATGCATAAACTATCCAACTGAATAATAGATCTGGAAAAGGAAAGGGAAATGCGGAAAACTTACAAACCATACTATCCAAAAAGAGAGGATAGCAACCAATGGAAAATCCCTCCCCCAAATTTAGCATCAATGAACATAACAGAGGTGGGGGGAGACAATTTATGCACTTTTCACCAACATCCTCATTTGGAAAAGAAGTGCCGTCAATGGTTGAATTCAATGACATTGGTTATGAATCAACTGCTAGATTCTAAATTGACTAAGGACAGTGGTAACGAGGAAAAGAAAAACCAGACTATGGAGAAACAAGATAATGATACCATGTTTTCATGGGATGGTGTCTCGCTGTTTGATAATGAAGAGAGCGCTCTCAGAACTGAATGCACACCTATAGCAACAAAGGACATGGATTTAACAATTTCAAAGATCAAAAGACTGCAAAAGAATGTCAAGAGACAGGCAGATGTCAGTAATGAAGATAAACCGCCTGAAGTCACTACTTTCAACCAGGAAACATAACCAATCATTGAGCTTGTCAAACCTGTGGAAGATGTTGAGGAAGAGAACGCTGGAAAAGTTAAGGAAGTTAAAGAGGAAATACCCACTGAAAACCATCCTGTGGAAGAAAAGATCGAATCAACTGGGGAAAGGAAAACTAGCACCCCACCTTTCCTTTTAACTCTGGAAATTTTGAACCATAAGTTGCATAATTGTCTGGTGTACTCTGGATCATCGATGAATGTTATGCCTCTTGCAGTCTGCAAAAGAATTAATGGGAAACCAAAACCTACCAATTGGGACCTCACTCAACTAGACAAGACTAGTGTCAAGGTAGTGGGGGAGATGAAGAATATCTTGATTCGATTGTTCGCAAATAAAAAGATATGTCAATACCTTGATATTGTAGTAGCAGACATACCTGATGGCTATGTATTGATCTTGAATCGAGACTGGTCAGCACGACTAGATGGTTACTTTGCTTCAGACTGGTCGCACATGTGGTTGCCTCAGAAGGGTAGCCCAAACTTGATTAAGATTTTAAGAGAACCCTACATGAAGCACAATGTTACTAGGCTAGGAGAGGGAAATGAATCTGCTGATTCTGTCCTGGAAAACTATCTAACTGAGTTTAAACTAAGACATCATACCTCAAGAAAGGACAGTTCGATGATTGACACTCAGCCTGAGCTCCTTCAACTTCCTCAGGCTGAAAGGGATGAATGTAGGATAGTAGACATGTTTTCAATTGCAAAAATAGCGCAGCTAGACCATGGTTAGATATCGCATGTCTTTAATCCAGCCCACCCTCTAGCTTCCTAAGATTAAAGATATTCAGGAGTGGGCAAAAAAAAAATTCTTTTCTTTTTCTTTGTACATAAATAAATTGATTTGTTTTCTTTATTGCTTTGATTATTGATTTGAGGTTGTTCTATTTTAATTTATAGCTTTGTTGTTTTCTTTTATTTTAAATGCTTTATTGCTAGTTCTTTGTTTTTGAATAAAGAGGCAAACTTTTGGTTGCAATGGAAACATCAAGGTTCTTTATTAACTGAAATCTTGAGCAAAAGACTGTGTTTTAAAACATAGAGGGTCTTCTAGTAGAAGTATCCCTAGTTGGCTATGCATTCATTGAAGTCTTACTTAACCCTTGTAAATAACTCAGAAGTAAAAAAGGTCTAGAATACTATTTCGAGGCTCCATCCATTTCACATCTTAAATATCTAAGGGGGTGACAGCGAAAGACCCACGAAAAGGAAGCAAGGTAAACAATATTATCATATATAAATGATCCCATGCCATAATTTCTGAAAAGCTAAAAGCTATCAAGAGTCAAAACTCCTTAAAAGAAACAAGACATATCGAAGCAAAGTATCAAAAGCATGAATTTCAAATTGCCGAAAGTTCCTCTCCATCTATGAGATGAAATGCCAATTCTTCTCTCACACAAAAGGGCACTATGGGATAGAGGAGCTTGAATAAAATTCAGAAAGAAAGGCAAATGGAGGACTCAAAAGAACTAAATTTCTAATGGCACAAAAGTGCAATTGGCATGGGAATGAGGAACAAAAGGATAATGTTGTTTACTATCTGTTACAATCTTGTGGCGTCCAAGCATGAAACTACCTAAGGACGGGTAAAATAAAACTCATTCGTTAGGCCTCAAAATAGTCATTCAGACCTCCAATGTTTCTGATGTTACCATTTCCAAAAGAATGGACTACTTCTTAATGGTTTAAATGCTTAAGTTGTCCAGCCTAGGGATACAAACATCTAGAAGGTTTCAACTTTTATTCAGATGGTCTTGCACTAGGAAGGGGTTAATTCAGAATTCTGGGATTCACCAGGTAGTCGCCAATTGTTGCAGCTACAACAAATTCCCAAAATTCCAAAAAAAAATTAGGACCCTCCTTTGCTTCGATTAGTTCTTTGTCCTTGAGTTAATTCTAAATGCTTGAATTGAGCTACCAATTGTTTTTTGATTCCTCCTCTGATGCTTGAAATAATACACTATTTGATCAAGATTTATCACTGCCTTTGAATGCGTTTGAAGCATGCCTGAATCGGAATTTATTTTGGTCAGTGCCGCGCCGTTGCGGGTGGATCTTTGTTTTGGTCTTCCACTGTTGCGGAAAGAAATACCGTTTCATCTTCCGATCCATTGGTTTTCACATCGGCCGATCTTTTGGTTTATGTCGAGAGGATTTTTCATTTCTTTCTCCGCCGTTGCAGATGGAAAACCACTTCCTATCCCGATCATTGCTTCAATGTTTCGTTTCTCATCTGTGTTATTTTTGTTGATCCCGTAAGTCGGGGGGCTTCCACCGTTGCGGCTGCCAAAGCTCTAAACTCTCTGAGCCTTTAGTGTTTTTGCTTCTGATTCAAGTCCCGATGTTGTGGACGGTGGTACACTTTATGATTTTTCCATTGCGGATGAAATAAGTACTAGCCCTTACGATGCAGAGTTGTTTCACTTCCGATTCAGATTTTACCCGTTGCGGATCGATTTACCCTTCGTGGCTCCGCCGTTGTGGCCTGGTTTCACTTTAGTCCCGACGAATAGTATACCGAGGTTCCGCTAAGTATGGTACACGAGTGGCTTAGAATTTTGGCCATCCACCGTTGTGAAAGAAGGTTGGCTTTCAGCTTCCGATCCAAAAGTGGTCCGCCGTCCGATATGCCGCGAGTGTTGAACTTATATATATAGGGTCAAGGGGTTTATTATTCTATTGTTATTTTTAACTGCCATGCTCTGTCGCTATCGTGCTATTGATCGCTCGAGTTTGTTCGGACCCCATTGCCGGTACCCGCATCCAGGTGGCAACTGTAGAAGCCCGGCCCTCTTTGTCCCGCAAGACATGCCAGATACACATTAGTGCCAGGTAGGTTTCTATTGCCTTTCCCTGTTCCATTGAACGTTTGGTGGTTTTGGTTTTCCACGGTTAGGTGTTGCAGCTGTTTCTTTCCCCATGATTGCATGTATATATTGTGTTTCTTGGTGGAATTGCTGTCCACGAGGAGGGGCATTTTGACCCGCATGGTTTTTTCCACCACCGTTATCGTGTGACCCTGCGCATAGAGAATGAGGGGGTTTGGTGTAGACGGCCATTACGTTGTCTACGCCAAAACACCCTGTATGATAGTATTGTGGGTTGGAATAGGTTCGCCGTGACCTTTTATTTTAGGGTTGGACGGTTGGTCTTGATTTTGTGCTACCTGCAACATTTAAACCCCATCCGTTTTCACCTATACGTTTCTGCCCGACCCCGTTCGAGCTCAGCGTCGAAATCCTAGCTAATTGAAAGGGATATGCCACTGCTCTTAGTTTATTGACCATAAGTGCGTGGGTAGGGTTTTGTTAAGGCATCGTTGAAAGTTTGTGTAACTGCTACTGTCTTTCCCGCGCAGCAAGATTACCATGGCGTGCATAGAAAGCCGAAATGTGTTGCATATTAATGTAGATCTATTTTCGTCCTAAATATGGTTGATAGAATTGTTTAATATCATACAGCAATGGTAGCTTGCACAGTTTACTACATATAACTATTTCCCATCATGCTAGATATAGACAAAGTCATTGAATAATGCTCATTGGGTTTAATAGTTCTATTAGTTAGGCCATTTCAGTCTATACATGCATATACTTGCTTCATTGACTGATTGCTATCATGTTAAACATAGAAGAAATGGTGCACTGCACATTGATGTATACCAGTTTGTCACTCAGCCAAAAGGGCTTAATGTTACAATTTTATGGCAGGAAGAGTTCACAATGCCAAAGAGACAAAAGAAGAAGGCCCCTGTGGTCGAAGAAGAGCCAGAAGTAGAAGTTGTCACCAGGACAAAATACATATACGAGGACACTAAGTGTATTTCTGGTGTTGAACCTGAGTACTAGTGGGGGGAAATATATAGACTGATCATGCGTAGAGAAGTTCCTGACATAGGATTGGAAGAAGAGTCCATATATGCCAACATATAAAGATCTTCACTGATGAAGATCGCCACTAGACCAGTGTTGTTCCTGTGCTCTGACGTACTTGGTTGGATTCTACCCCGCGCAGATGTCACAACAATGATTCTGGAAAATGTTGAAAGACAGGGCTATGCTGGATATAGCCCTGGATATGTATCTCTGACCTACCACCTGCCAGAAGCCCAAATATTTTTATCTGATGATTGGCTGAACAATATTAGAATGGACATGGTAGAGACTCTTCAAAGGATGCTGTTTCAGGGAAAAAATTACAGATACAGACTGACGGGTGATTACGATATGAAAAGCTTAAGGCCCCCCTATAGGTTCATAGCTTTAATGCTGAACAGGATTTTTGGGAGAGCCCATGGCAGGCTCTTCAAGTTAGAGTGGATATCCATCATTTTTCATGTTGCAACCCAGGGGACAATTTTCAACTGGGCTAGCCTTGTATCAAATAGTCTTTTGGCCAGCTTGGCCTCAGCTTTGGGAGGAGTGGCCCAAAAGAGGTTTGAGTTCTATATGAGTTCCATACTCATCGATTGCATATTGTGTAATCAGCCTTTCCCTGGACTCAAGTGCATCTGGGATAGGGAAAGAATGCCTGTCTATGCTACCTATAAATCACTGTGGGCACACAAATATCACAGCCATTATCGAGAAGTATGTGAACACTTTATCATGCCCTTATACACACTCATTTTCCTGACGGAGTGTGATTGTATGTAAGAGGAGGCACTGGAAGTAATAGAGGAGTATGCATACTACTATTTGACTGAAAATGGCCTGTACTTCAGGACGTTTGGAGGTTCGAGAGCACCTTCCCTGCTGCCCAAATACGCAACTGATTACATTATTCACAAGGAGGCAGTCAGACAAGTATTCCTGGATGGAATAGGGAGCTTTCTGTTTGAACACAAGAAGACCTCCTATCCTCCTTTTCCCTTCATGTTAGGAAGCTACAAGTTTACCAGAGTGAAAAAGGGTGATGAATTTGTGGAAGAACTGGAAAAGTTCCATTTTGGAGAGATTCCTTTCTGTAGAAATGATACTCATGGTAAAGTAACAGAACATTGCAAAGCAAACAATGTGCATTTTGAGTATGCTGACCATTGGGATCAAGATGAATCCATCTTCCAAAATGCAGTAAACATGACAGCCTTGAGAAGAAGGTTCAAGAAGAAGATCACCACCAAAGGTGGGAAGGGAGATGAACAAGCAAAGGCTGAGGAAGAAGCAAAGAGAAGAAATGAGGAAGCCCAGAGGTTGGCAGAAGAAGCTGCAGGGTGGATACACACAGAAGAAGAAGAAAAAAGGAAATCTGCTCAGGAAGCAGCTGAGAAAGCAGCAGAAGCAGCTAAGAAAGAAGAAGAAGAAAAGAAAAGGAAGCTGGATGAGGAGCTTAAAAAGCAAGAAGATGAAAGGCTAAAGCTAACACAGACAGAGTTGTCAGCTTCTGAAACAGCTACAGGGCAGACCCAGGATGTGGAGAACCCTGAGGTTCAGGACCCACAAGTACCTGCTGCTAGCACACCCATGGTCCCCACACTCAAGCTAGTCCCCTTTGTATATAAGGTGGGTGAATAAATCCCAAATTTCAACACTGTTTATTATGATAGGGCAACAAAGAGAATAATGAAGAGAACAGAAAGAAAAGTTGAAACAGAAGGTCTGCCTGGTAAAATGATAATGGATACGCCTGTTATGTTGGGAATAGACCAAGATCCGAGATTCACCATTAGAGCTGGAGCATCACTGATTCAAGCTTCGGAGGATAATGTGGGTAGGATTATAACAGACTTAAAGCTATCCGAAAGTTCTTCTGCTCAATTGAAAGACACCTTGAAGAAAGAGAGAGAGGAAGGAAATAGGCTGAAGCGGAAGTATAAAGACATGCAAAGGGAGATAAAGGCTTCTAGGGCTGAATTGTAGGCCTTCCAAGTAGAAAGACAGGTTATGGAAACTACACAGGAGGCTCTGGAGAAAGTGCAGAAAGAATGTCAAGAGCTAAGAAGTGAAAAGGAACAACTGATGGGAAAGGTAGAAGAGCTAGAAGAGCAACAAAAGATCCTCTTGGAGGCCAATGAGTTGCACACCCAAGAACAAGAAAAGAAACATTAAGAGCAGATTTCCTCTCTAACAACTGCTTTGGGGGAAGCAAGGGAGCAGCAACTTAACCTTCAACCATTCAAAGAGCATGTCTTGGCCCAGAAGGCTAAAATTTTGCAGCTACAAACTACTATAGAAGGAGAGAGGTGCAGAGTACTGCAGATAGATAGCCGATTGGAGGAAATTTTGGAGACCTCCTCTTACTTTGTAGATCGATCTCAGGACGTCCTCGAATTCCTGACCGCAAGAATGGAAAGGCTGGAAAACAATGAAGAAACCCCAGCAGAACTACCATCAAAGGATACACAGGCCCTCAAGTGGGATTATGACTTGTTGGAATTCACTATAAATACCGTGGAGGATTTAAAAAAAGTAGTTAAGAAGAAGAAAGGAGCATGCATTGAGTTTTTCAGAAGGCTTCTCATCACCTACAACCGATGCCAGATAGAGGCTGAGTAGAGGCTTAAGGTTTTCTCGGATCACAACACCTTTGTAGAGCTGTTGTAGAAGAGATACCAGGAGGAGGAAGCCAAAGTACAGCATATTAAAGCACTGAATGATCAGATCTTGAGAAGCGAAGTAGATCATTCAACTATCAGTGTGCAGCTTCTGGAGGATCAACTTCGATTGAGTGCAGCCAGGATTGAGGCTATAAAGAACCAGGCTGCTAAGTTTGAGATTAATATTCAGTTTTTAGAGCCTTGTACATTTGGGGGCATTGCCGCTGAAGCTTCGGCATGGAATAAATTTCTAGATGCCCAAGTGGGACCCTCCTCGTAAAGGATTGGTCAATTTTTGTAATATGTAACATTTTGTAGAAAAAACCTTTGAGAAAAGTCAAGTGTTGGGAAATGAAGAGTTGGGAAGCCCAAAGGTTACTTTGGGCAGCCCAACCATCTCACCTTTTTGTATAAATATAATAGACTAAGAGGGAAGAGAGGATTTTTCCCAGTTAGACATGAAAAGCTATATTGTAAGAAGAGCTATTTCTCTTTGCAATAAAGAAGTATTTTTTTCCTGTTGGAGGAAGATGGGTGGAATTTTCAAATGTTATGCTGTGGATGGATGAAAGATGAACTATTTGGTTTTTCCATCTTTTTTTCCATTAACTGTGATATCGTTCTAACTCTCAGAACATATGTTCTTGTTTAAATGATTTCTGGTTTATTTTGTGGAATTACCACCATGAGTAATGTATGTTGTTCATAAAACAATTAGCTAACTGATTGTTGAAATATATTTAATCATTCATGTTTTGTAGGAAGAAATATCAGCTATCTGTAATTTCTCTTTATGATACATGCACAATTCACATTACTCACAAATAAGTTAAAGTCTGCTCCCCGGGGATAGATAGATAGATAGATAGTTAGTTTTATTTCTGTATATGTGATTTAGATGCTTGTGAGCCTAAGACGAGAGGTAAGAACCTGCGCATCACATTGTGAATACTCCTTGCATCCTTATCGCCCTGCATAGTTAATTAGGAATATGCATATCATAATTAAGTCAAAAATACAAAAATATACATGGTGGACCGGGCCACAACTGGTAAAACCTTTGTTTTGTTACTTTGACCTATGGTAGCCGGACCGCAAACTGGACAGATTCCCCGTACCAAACAGTCATAGGCTAGTTGGGAATGTTGACTGGGGAGAATCCCTTTCTATTGTTTCCTGTGAATTTCTAGGCCTCAACACAAGGAAACATCAAAGGAACAAAAATGGTCCATAGGGTCTAAGGAGTCTACATAGGGACAGGGAAGGCCATAAAAGTGTGATTCACCATGTGTGGTAAAATCAGCTATAACAAATGCCCCCTAATGTGTGAGGTCAGAGGGGTCATACGATGGCCAAAATACATTATAAGTCCATCCCAGAAATGAAGTGATGAAGAACCCAGTGGAAGAACTAGCCATCCAATCATCACTATACAATGATACAACTTTGCATATAACTGCGAATACATATAGCAGTTCCAGATACATAAGAGTACAATGGCCATGAATAGGTGTGATACAATATGACATATGTGCTCATCGCCATGTACAATATACATAGATCAGAATCTCCATGATGAAGATATACAAAGGATCATGATCTCCATGAAGACTGAAGATATATAACAAATCAAGATCTCCATAATGGCTAGAAATGTCTGACTTATACTGGAATCAAGTCACGAGAGATGAAATCTCATGAACATTGGAACGATCAAGGAGGTCTTATACACACACCGCTACGAGTACATGTCCTACTATGTGAATAGAGGTTTCGAGGTCGAACATAGTAGTCCATCGTCTGATTACCAGTCATTGATGTATACCGTTAACAGACGCGAGATCACCCACCGATAATGAAAATGGGAATCAAGGTACTAGAGTGGAAACTAACAAGTGTGAATAAATGTGTTGATGTCAAACACTTGAGAGAATCCATCAATCAGGGGACATTGATGTATTCCCAAAAAACTGTCGATGGCGAGAGAATCTACCACTGATGACTGCAAGTCTCAAGGCACTCAAAGATTACTCTAGATTCCTATCCCGAAATAAATGATCTGAAGTCGATGGGATGAAATTGGCTAGAAGGAGGGAATTAAGGCATCCCCCATCATCCAACATGAGGTACTCAACAAAGTTGCTTGATGTGGAAGGACTCGATCATAAGGTGCACGAACCAGTAATTGTACCGGGAATGGCCGACATGCAAAGTCAAGATAACTAAAGAATGGTGGACTTAGGTTTCAACTTCCTTTGAACAAGAGAATAACAGTGAATGGTGATTGAATACAGGAAGCATAGAATCGATATGAAAAATTGGGAAATCTCTGCGACATAGGAGGCATTGACAGAGGCTCCATAGGGACTTGAAGCTTAACCAGTCGGTGGAGATAAACTTAGATAAACGAGTACATCTCATAAAGTCAAACTATTAACCCAACCAATGGATGTGATATACAGTGCTCTGTTTGAAGGTGACACAACTCGATTGCTGCCAAAGATAACATCTTTCCTTGTCTGGATTTTTGGCTTTTTAATTTTTTTGGATTTTTTCAAATATTTGAAAATATTGAAAAAGAATAAAACTGCTTTAAAGTTACAGACTAGGAGGAGACGAGTGTCAAATGGGTAAGCAAACTATTTCCAAGCAATGGAACATACCTATGCTTAATGGAAGGATACATGTGTAGGATATCGACACTCAAGGGAAAGTCCCCTCCCAGTGAAAATAGGGAATCAAGCTGAAAAGGATATATAAAATGTCTTTGCATGGCTAGACATGAGACAAGCTCAGGCTATATGGCTGATACTTAAAGTTAGGGAAGCTATCATAAGGCTCAATAAGGCAGGAAAATCTCACACTAGTAGAAAATAAGAAATTAATGACTAAAAAAATGACTAAAATCAGGCTATAAATGACTATTTTTGAGTCAGTGACTAATAGTAGCAAATTACCACTATCTTATAGCTAGTCATATTTCACTAGTCATTAATAGCTTGAATTATTAGTCATTGATTTAGTCATTAATAGACAATGATTTAGTCATTGATTTAGTCACAGATTTAGTCATTGATTTAGTCACTGAGTTAGTCATTGATTTAGTCGCTGATTTAGTCACTGATTGTAACCATTAATAACCAAATATACGAATAAATAAACTACTAGATGTTAACATATTAATGACTAAGCTAAATACGAATAAGATACAAGAAATTAGCTACTAGTAGTCGTATATATGTGAATTTAGTCATTTTTGTAGTCACAAATTTATGATAGGGCACGAGGGAATCGAACCACCAACCTCCTGACTATAATTAGGCAGGGGCTCTACCATTGAGATAGCACCCTTTAAGAAGTTGTTATTGCTTGACAATGATAATATTCAAACAAATTTATGATAGATATCAATCTACAAACTACATAATTATTACTATTACAACTTACCAGTAACTAGTATTTATGAAAGTAGTCATTTACGCAGTCGAGAATTGTAAATATGAAAGAGCCGCATTGGATGATTTCACAAATCTCAACGTTTCGATCCCTACTATGGGATCATCATCAGGAGACAACTGAAGCGTGAGGTAAAAGACCAAGAAGCCTGTCAGTATTTATATTTAGTGTGAAGCATAATAGGTTCTAGGTTTTTAAGTTGGTTTTAAGTTTTAAAATTTTTTAATTATTTTATTTTTAATTTTTAAATATCATTATTATGAAAATATTATTATAAGGTTTAAATATCTAAATTCAGGCGCTTTGGGAACTTATCCAAAATCCCTCCAGACACATCATTAGCATCACTGACTTTAGGCATTTGCGTAGTGAATCTTTGCATTCTCTTATGCCTGGGGGGTCAGTAGATTTTATAGACATTATCAGATAAGCGTAAAATTTCAATAATATGAGTAAAACTAGGCCATCTGAGAAAAACTAGGCCACTGTCAAAGCAGATCGGGAGGAAAACAGACTCTTCTTGTACTGTAATGAAATATGAAGCCAATTATGTAAACATGCTTGAAATTTTTTAATATTTATATTGTTAAACTTAAAATTGTCTACAACACAAGATCAATTCATGCATGGCCATTAAAATGTAAACACAGATAGGAAAATTTAAAACTCACATAAAAATGATGAATTCAAAATGTATCTTTGACTTGTATTTAGGATATAAAGTTGATTCAAGATATAAAGTTGCTAATCCCTTGAATCTTGTAGCATTTACAATTAAAATCACAAATTATAATAGGTCAACAGCCATTCTATCAATTGTTACAAAGCAGTTCTCGAGATTTCTACATGTCATAAAATTATGACAAACAAACAGACCATGTACTTCAGCTTAATAGCATTGCAGGTTTAAATTTTTCATAGTCAGCCACACCGACATTTTAGTTCAAAGGAATCCTACATCCACAATGCACTTTGTAACATATCCATTGCAAGATTGATATCCAATTTAGAATTTGGCATGATATTAGACTTCTAAAGGGAAAAAATCCAATAGAAGAATACTTACAAGGACATGTGTTAAATGCTCATTGAATAGAATAACAAATGTAGCCAATACCTACAATCTAAAAGCACATTCTAGGAAGGACAAAAATAGGTTTTAACTGTCAAACCCCAGGAATGTATTGGAGCCTATATTTAAACCTAAGAATACCTATAGCACTGAGCTTATGGTCCTTCTTAAGCACAAAAAATGTCTAGGTTACAAACATTGCTCATAAATATAATCACTTTGTTCACTAGCAATGAATTTTTGAAAATAGATTTTAGCATACTATCGATCTGATTATGTTCTGTTATAAAATTACGCTACATAGACTATCTTCAACTTTGAGCTATGAAGCTCAGGAATTTACCAAGAATCATATGGATTTCCTGATTCATAGGCAGGAGGTGGGTCAATAGTATTCAGGCTTCTAGGACAAGAACAAGTATTAATTCTCTTTTGCCAAATGGCAATATCACCTTTTTCATACTTCTTTTCCCAGCACAAAAGTTCTGCTATTTCTTCAATTTTCTCTTGTTCCTGCTGGAGCTCCTCTTTTGATCTCTGCCAAGATTGGTAATATTGCTTCCAATTGATGGGAGGACCAGAGAGAATCCAATATCCACCTGGTCTCAGGACTCTATCCACTTCTATCAAATCCATACCATATTCAAACAAATGAAGTTACACAAATCAATTTGAGAATCAAATCAGTAAATTCAAGGCTCTTCTATAGCTCAGAATTTTGACTTAAAAAAATTCATTAATCGTGTAAAAGTCCCTAGTACCATTTCTATTCCAAGGTATCAAACACCGTGAACATTGAGACATGTCAAAATCCCTGGAAAGGTAAGGAAGCTGTGGTGTCCCCATTACACCAATCATAGCAGGTACACCTCACTCCAAAGCAAAATGCAATTGGTATTCATTTGAATCCCTTACTGCAAATGACATGGTCAAAAAATTTCTCTTCAAAAGTTATGCAACCCAGCTTGCCACTTCAGCATGCCATAAGGATTTCAGATAAGGGCATATCCTCAAACTCCATAAATCATTGCAAAAAAAAAATACAGGACTTATCACCAAACTTTTCCACCGATGCATATATATAGTTGTCATTAATAATATTAACCAGCTCAGGGAGGTATTTCACAATAAATATTCACCATTATCCTTTGTGAACTTGCTAGAGAAGCCAAGTTTGTTCACCTACTATCTTGTTTCTCAGAGTCCATTTGTTTTAGCTCAAAACTTGAGGTAGACTTGATTTATGTTCATAACTCACCTATTGACATAATTATGTCTATAAGATTTAATATTTGTATTTTCATTTTTTATTATAGGATATTTATTATTTAAAATGTCAAAAGCACAAGGAATAGGGAAGCTACCTTAAAATGGGAAGTTGAAGAAAGTCCCAACCCTTGGAAAGATGCAGATCCAATGTTGCTCATGGATACAAATCATTTAATTGGATTCCAAGATTACCTTGAGTTCCCAAATACATGTATAGAATGTTCGTCAATGAAGACTTCCATAAGGACCATGATGACTTAGAGGTTTCTTGAAATATCCGAAACCACATCCTTTACTTGATTGCCGCCAAACCAATAATATTACCATATAACAATGTTGTCAAATCGATATTCAGACACATTAATCTTGGAATGAGATCAGTCATAATTGAAGGTAGGGTTTCCATAGATTATTTACAACCCTATTCATTCAAAATAATGTTCAAGCTGAAGAAAATTCAAGTGCTATTGAACAAAACATTTCTAAATGATTAAAGAGCCAAGGAATTCAATCTAGTTAAAAAACTGAAAGATTGGTGGACTAAATATAAGGCCTTCTTAGAAAAGAATAATTGCATGTATTCCACACAATACTTGAGATACCCATATCAGTTTATGAAAACCATAATTTTTATGTTATATGGCGAGGAGGGATCCTCTCATTTTAAAATAGAATGGAATCTATTGGTGCATCGTGTAGTAGACACATGGCATGATTTCAATTGCGGCGAGCATCTTGTCTGTCAATCTACTGTGTTTCACTAGGGCCATTAAAAAGGTATAAGGATACAAAAACCAGAGTTTTTACATGTTATATTACATATTAGATGCAGTTTGTTCCTATAATCCTTTTCCCAAAATGGGATGAGAGTGGAAACCTAGTCTTCTACCTATGCATGTATATTGTTGTGAATTGTGGTCCTCCAACTATAGGTTATATTTCTATAACAAAAATTAAAGCCTTGCAAAAATTAAAAGAGAAATGAAGGGTAACCATACCATTCATGATAAATTCCAATAAGGCCTCTTTCATATATCACACCAAGTGTATTCCTTTTTACAATGGTTGGGACAACATTCATAACCCAAACTTTGTCGGATGTAAGTGCTGCTGCAAAGCCACCAAGACCTGCATTCATGTCCATAACATTGTGATATCTACTCTCCCCAATATATTTGTTCATTCTTTTGTGGCCTTTCACGTGCTTTCTCCACAACTGTGTATCATCATTATATGTCTCAGCAATTACACCTGATAATGAACCACTAAGAACTCTAGGAGGAACAACATTCAGGCGCTTTGGGAACTTCTCCAAAATCCCTCTAGACACATCATTAGCATCACTGACTTTAGGAATTTGCATAGTGCATCTTTGCATTCTCTTTGTTAGTTTTTCATCACATTTAAGCTAGCATTATGATCTTAGGATCTTTTCACTGAGAGAATAACACGCATAGCAATAAAACAAGCACATCACAAGAGACAAGAGACACAAAGATTTTTCCTCGGGGAAACCATAAAGGAGAAAACCCCGCAACTTACTCTAAGATAGAATCAACACCAAAAATGTAAGAGATCTCCCAAAACAGCAGTAGTCTTCTGTCTTCTGTCTAGTCCCAAAATTTCCTTCTCCAGTAGTGCGCCACACTTGGGAGAGCAAGTGATGTATTTCACAAGTGATAAATAGAGAGACTCTCACTCTCTATTTATATTCATCCGTTCACTTGAATTGCCTTTTCACACGTAGGCTCAACCTAATAATTACTACTCGAGCCTACACCTTAATTAGTGTATAATAACTCAAGTGCCCCGAAACTGTGGTGACTTACCTAATGACTTGACATGACTTGTTTACATTATTAATCCTCCCGATCGAAACATCAGGGCATGACCACATGACTCAAATACATAATAGAAACATCCTGGAATAAACATCGGGTTACAATACATAAGATACATAGAAGAATACATTCCGAAGTTACATATACATCAACACTCCCTCTTAACTAGGAAGGTATTCTTTTGACACAATTTTCAGCTCTGGTCTTCTTCTCTATATCAACTGGATCATCTCGTCTTCAATTCATCTTCGTCTTCAAGTCATCATCAGATCTGGATCATCTCTCGATCTGGATCATCATCGAACATCATCACTAGATCTTGATCATCTCTCGATCTGGATCATCATCACTCGACTGGATCTGGATCATCACTCGCTCTGGATCATTATCGAACATCATCACTAGATCTAGATCATCTCTCGATCTGGATCATCATCACTGGACTGGATCTGGATCATCACTCAATCTAGATCATTACTGCTGGATCATCATTACTGGATCTGGATCATCACTCAATCTGGATCAACACTGGTGCTATCTCATGATTCTTCTTATCATAGGAAGTTCTACAGAGCCAGCCCTTTTTCATGCTAGTTGTAGGCCTACCCTCATGTAGGTCTTCGCCCAGCACTTACATCTGACCTACTCGTCAGAAAGGCACGCCCAGCACTCACATCTGATCATGTAGTGAACTACAATCCCATCAGAAAGGCCCAGCACTCACATTCACCAGCATGATAGGACACACCTACTATCATCTATGAAATGGCTCAGCACTTACAACCGCCAGCATGATAGGACACACCTACTATCATCTGTGGAAAGGTACAGCGCTCACATCCACCAGCATGGTAGGACACACCTACTACCATCTGTGGAAAGGCTCATCACTTATAATCACCAGCATGGTAGGACAGACCTACTACCATCTGTGAAAAGGCTCTACACTTACAATCACCAGCATGGTAGGACACACCTACTACCATCTGTGAAATGGCACTACACTTATAGTCACTAGCATGATAGGACACACCTACTATCATCTGTGAAATGGCACAGCACTTACAGTCACCATCATGATAGGACACACCTACTATCATCTGTGACAAGGCTCAGTACTTACATCCATCCAGGCGGGAACACATCTTGCTCACAATGATGGAAGGGCATGCACTCATATCTAATCATGAGGGGAACACATCCCAACAATCATATCAGAATGGCCCCTAGTCCTCCTTGACTGAGCTACCTGGTAACTGACCAGGTGCCTCCATTCTCCTAGAGAATGGCAGTTGCCCTTACATCCGACCTGCTCGTCGGAATGGCCAACACTCACATCTTACATGGAAGTAACTTAATCCTTTAGCCATGAATGGAATGGTTCAGCCCTTACATCTGATCAAGTGGGAACACATCCCTCTATCACATCAGAATGGCTACTCAGTTCTTACACTGAGTGTTCCTGGGAACTGACCAGGTGCCTCCATTCCTAGAATGGAAATTGCTCTTACATCTATCCTACTCGACAGAATGGCCAGCACTCATATCTGACATGGAAGGGATCAACCCTACCACCACGATAGAATGGCTCAGCCCTTATATCTGACCTACTCATCAGAATGGCTATGGATCTTAGCACTCATATCTGACATGGAAGGAACCAATCCTCTCACCATGACAGAATGGATTAGCCCTTACATCTGACCATGGAAGGAACCAATCCTCTCACCATGTCATAATGGCTATGGGTCTCATCACTTTTTCTGGGAGGAAGCCTCGATCTAGAGAACACCAAGTCTCTCTCTGAAGTACTCAAAATTTAGCCTAGCCAATGGCTTCGTCAATACATCAGCTATATGTTCCTCCATCGCAACATACAGGAGCTTCACTGCTCCTCTCTGCACCATATCCTTGATATAGTGATACTTGATCTCGATATGCTTCGACCTGTCATGAAACATTGGATTCTCTGACAACTTCATGCAACTCTAGTTGTCACAATGTATACAAGTAGCATCTAACTAGAGATCAAATATATCAGACAGTGGCTTCCGTAGCCATACTACCTCACAACTAGCTGAACAAGCTGCAACATACTCTGATTCAGTTGTACTTAGTGCCACACAGGATTGCTTCCTGCTAAACCAAGAGATCACACCTAATCCCATATTGAAGAAACATCCCGAAGTACTCTTCCTGTCGACGGCACTGCCTACCCAATCTGAATCAACATAACCCTCTAGGTTAATCTTCTAATTAGCATCCTACTTGAGCCCATAATCAGTTGTACCCTTCAGGTACGTTAGAATATGCTTTGCAGCAATCAAGTGAACACTTCTAGGATCTGTCAAGTACTGGCTTAAGGTGTTCATAGAAAAGCAAATGTCTGGTCTCATGTTCGTCAGGTACATCAATGACCCAATTATCTGACGATACATCGTAGCATCAACCGACTCTGATGAAGCATCACTCAATAGCTTCAGGTTCGATGCTATAGGTGTGGTCATGCAGTCCATCATCCTGAACCTCTTCAGGATCTCTACTGCATACTTCCCTTGTCCAAGGAATATCCCATCTGTACTCTGCCACACCACCATTCCTAGAACAATAGTGCATCGACACATAACAGGAGCATCACTGGTCTTATGTCTTCAACCTTGAAGCAAAGGTTGGAATCCGCTTTACTCTCAGTAAAGCTTAGAGTCATTAGTAATCTGCCCATCTTGTCGTATCATGTCGAACCTTAGATCTTCTGTAGTCACTCCCTATGAAGTGAAGCATCATACTCCCTCTGTCTTCTGTGCTCTATGCACTGAAAACATTCTGTACCGGAGTGACAAGTAGCTTCCTATGCTACTAATATTCTATGTGACCATCTAGTGTATAGACTTGCATCTTCAACCTTGTAGCAGAGGTTAAGATCTTCATCAATCTCATCATGTATGTGTTTCAACTCTTACTGGCTACAAATGTCTCTTTGTAGTCTAGGCCTTCCTTTCCTGAGAAGCCTCATGCTACGAATCTTGCTTTGTATCCCACAATGTTTCCATCTACTACATGATGGAACTATGAACTTCTCTTCAGGTCCCGATACTGTGCCCTGACATCATTCTTCTTGAACTGGTCTTCCCTTTCTTCTTGGTGGCTGGAAGGTTCTGCATCAATGATGTCACTGCACTCGTCATATTATTATTCATTTTGAAATGTCGTCACTTTGGAACAATTCTTCATTCTGCTTTGCTTGTAGGCGATTATGTATGCGGTCTTTCCTACAAGTCAAATGCAATTGTATGGTTAGAAACATTTCATAAGGAATATTTATACT
>LPNX010036972.1:320066-330999 GCA_001517045.1 Pseudotsuga menziesii
ATACCGCTTCAAGTTGTTCTTGATTTGAGAGACTCTTATGAATGCATGGTCTCTGCATTCTAGATCTTCACATTCTTCAACTGGATTCTCTAGGTCATATTCTGATTTTTGTTCTTCCCTTCAAATAGCTTGAAATTATGTTCTTTCGTTCTGTAACCCCATTCTGTTGTGGATTATAAGGAGTTGACAACTCCCTCTTAATCCCTACTTCTTTGCATAGCTCTTTGAATTCATTCGAAGTGAGTTCTCCACCATTATCTGATCGAATGGTCTTGATATTCTTTCAGTATGGTTCTTGATCAAGGCTTTGAATTCCTTGAACTTGCTGAACACTTCATCTTTGTTTTTCTTAAATTAAATCCATGTCTTTCTAGAAAAATCATCAATAAAAGAAACATAGTATGCATACCCGCTTAGTGAGTTTGCATACATCGGAGTGGATGATTTCTAGAATGCCTTTGGATTTGCTTTTGCTGCTAGGAAATGTCTTCTTTGTATTCTTCCCTTTCGCACATCCTTTGCAAACTCCATCATACTTTGTTTGGAATGCAATAGGTAGTGCTCTGTAGTGCACATGTGCAAGCCTTCTATGCCAAATCTCATTTGGCTCTACCGTATCATGCAGGATCAAGGCCTGTTCTGGATGACCCTTCAATTTGTACAAGCCTCCTTCTTGTTCTCCAATCACTACCGCATCATCAATTTTATTTCCTTTTGGCCACATGATGACTTGACCATCGATGAATGCAACCCACATTCCTTTTGCATCCAAGGCTGAAATGGATAGAAGATTCTTCTAAAGTCCTAGAACAAACAATACTTATTTCATTGTTAGAGACTTACCAGAGTCTAGCTTGTATGAAGATTCCCCACTACCTTTTATTGGATATTGGTAGTCATCTCCTAGTTTCACATTGTGAGGTGATTCATGTCTGGCAGTCTTACAAAGCATTCCTTGAATCCCGTCATATGTTTGGAATCCCCACTGTCTATAAGCCAATCATCACTTCCATGAGTAATGTTACCTATGAGAGATGATATCAGAACATATTCATCCTTGCTTGAAGAATCTTCACTTTCATATCTGGATCTCTTTCTGGATGGTTCATCATCCTCTGCAGCATGAGCATGATGTCTTCTTTGGCCTTGACCAAGTTCTTCTTGTGAAAGGCTTCTAACCTCGTCTCCCTCTCAAACTAGAACCTCTATACTCAGGTAGGTGTCCAATCCAGTTTCTTCAGAGAGATCAGATACTTCCAGGCTTGGAAGTTGTCAAATTCCCCAAGCTTGTCACCAAGCTGATGTGATATATAATATTTAAATGAGAACCTCAAATGGAAATAGCAAAGGATTAGATCTTACCGATTTGAGGTGTCCGTCCTTGTCCCGGAGTTCGCTGATCTAGGGTTTGTCACAGAAACCCTAAATTTCAAAACTTGGAATATTTCAGATCTGATTGGATAAACAGATAGATCTCTTCAAATGGAGCTGTCCAATGTACTCCTTTTCTGAAAACAGTGGAGGGAATCCCCCGGAACAGGAAGCCCTAATTTTCCAATTTCTTCTGCAGAAATGTCTATTACTGTTTCTGTGATATCTCTGAAATTACTACTCCACTATGTCTGAAATTTTTCACTGAGGTAACCTCACATGTTCCTGATCCAACACCACAAGTTTCATCAGAATTGGTTTCACCATTTTGGATTCATGATCCTTTTCCCAAGGTGACCTGTTATAGGACTGTTCAGAACAACGAAGTTGTACGGCATGCCATGTGTCACTATTCATCTTCTGAGTCTGATATTCAAACCACCAAAATTAAAGTCTGTGCAATTTATGGAACATCTTTAGGAATTCCATTTGGACCTTCGTAGCTCAAGATATTGCAGATCTCCCCAGATGTCCTATTTAGGGATGAATTCTGGAAGAGGCTGGAACCGTAACTTGGAGAGATCATATCTCCTGGAGTACAGTGAATCTGAGTCTGATTTTTGGACACAGGCTTCATCAGGATTTTATATTCGTCCCCTACAATTTTTAGCTTCTGAGACTTCTCCAATCTCAGAATATAGCGACTGTACCACAACTTAGTAGTTTTAGTATTTAGGGTTTCTCCTAGCTCAGGGTCAAACTAGGGTTTGACTTTCCTGGAGTTTCACCCAACCAAATTTCTTGATCCAGGTCTCTAAACTTCGGTTTTGATGAGGAGAATAACCCTATGCTGGTCTCATTCAAAAATTCCTCTTCTGTAGAAAGCCCTAATTTCCACATCGAAACTGAAAATGCTTGAGATTGAATTCCGCATCGACAGAAAGATGCACCCTTCAATGGGGAGTCATATTAGCATACTTTTGCTGAAAATATGTGGAGGAAGATCCACAAATTTGGAAGCCCCAGTTCCTATAGCTGCAAAATGTCTTCTTCTCAGGTTAGCTCTGATACCATGTTAGTTTTTCATCACATTTAAGCTAGCATTATGATCTTAGGATCTTTTCACTGAGAGAATAACAAGCACAGCAATAAAACAAGCACATCACAAGAGACAAGAGACACAAAGAGTTTTCCTTGGGGAAACCATAAAGGATAAAACCCCGCAACTTACTCTAAGATAGAATCAACACCAAAAAAGTAAGAGATCTCCCAAAACAGCAGTAGTCTTCTGTCTTCTGTCTAGTCCCCAAATTTCCTTCTCCAGTAGTGCGCCACACTTGGGAGAGCAAGTGATGTATTTCACAAGTGATAAGTAGAGAGACTCTCACTCTCTATTTATATTCATCCGTTCACTTGAATTGCCTTTTCACACGTAAGCTCAACCTAATAATTACTACTCGAGCCTACACCTTAATTAGTGTATAATAACTCAAGTGCCCCGAAACTGTGAAGACTTACCTAATGACTTGACATGACTTGTTTACATTATTAATCCTCCCGATCGGAACATTGGGGAATGACCACATGAATCAAATACATAATAGAAACATCCCGGAATAAACATTGGGTTACAATACATAAGATACATAGAAGAATACATTCCGAAGTCACATATACATCAACACTCTTATGCTTGGGGGTCAGCAGATTTTATGGACATTATCAGATAAGCATAAAATTTCAATCATCTGAGTAAAACTAGGCCATTGAGTAAAACTAGGCCACTGTCAAAGTAGATCGGGAGAAAAACAGACTTTTATTGTACTGTAATGAAATATGAAGCCAATTGTGCAAACATGCTTGAAATTTTTTAAGATTTAGATAGTTAAACGTAAACCTGTCTACAGCACAAGATCAATTCATGTATGGCCATTAAAATGTAAAAGCAGATAGGAAAATTCAAAATGTATTGCTGACTTGTATTCAGGATATAAAGTTAATTCAAGATATAAAGTTGCTAATCCCTTGAATCTTGTAGCATTCACAATTAAAATCACAAATTATAATAGGTCAATGACCATTCTATCAATTATTACAAAGCAGTTCTTTATATTTCTACATGTCAGAAAATTATGACAAACAAACAGACCATGTACTTCAGCTTAATAGCAGCGCAAGTTTAAATTTCTCATAGTCAGCCACACTGAAATTTAGTTCAAAGGAATCCTACAAACAAAATGCACTTTGTAACATATCCAATTTAGAATTTGGCATGATATTAGTCTTCTAAAGGAAAAAAAGCCAATAGAAGAATACTTACAAGGACAGGTGTGAAATGCTTGTTTAATAGAATAAGAAATGTAGCCAATAGCTAGAATTTAAAAGCACATTCTAGGAAGGACAAAAATAGGTTTTAACTGTCAAACCCCAAGAATGTATTGGAGCCTAGATTTAAACCTAAGAATACCTACAACACTGAGCTTATGGTCCTGCTTAAGCACAAAAAATTTATGGGTTACAAACATCGCTCATAAATATAATCACTTTGTTCACTAGCAATGAATTTTTGAAAATACATTTTATCACACTATCGATCTGATTATGTTCTATTATAAAATTACGCTACATAAACTATATTCAAATTTGAGCTATGAAGTTCAAGAACATACCAAGAATCATCTAGATTTCCTGATTCATAGGCAAGAGGTGGGTCAATAGTATTCAGGCTTCTAGGACAAGAACGAGTATTAATTCTCTTTTGCCAAATGGCAAGATCACCTTTTTCATACTTCTTTTCCTAGCACAAAAGTTCTGCTATTTCTTCAATTTTCTCTTGTTCCTGCTGGAGCTCCTCTTTTGATCTCTACCAAGGTTGGTAATATTGCTTCCAATTGATGGGAGGACCAGAGAGAATCCAATATCCACCCGGTCTCAGGACTCTATCCACCTCTGTCAAATATATACCATCTGTAAACAAATGAAGCTACAGAAATCAATTTGAGAATCAAATCAGTAAATTCAAGTCTCTTCTATAGCTCATAATTTTAACTTTAACAAAAACATTAATCTTGTAAAATTCCATAGTACCATTTGCAGTCCAAGGTATCAAACACCGTGAACATTGAAACATGTCAAAATCCCTGGAAGGGTAAGGAAGCTGCTATGTCCCCATTACACCAGTCACAGCAAGCACACCTCGCTCCAAAGCAAACTGCACTTGGGCTTCATGTGAATCCCTTGGTGCAAATGACATGGTCAAAAAATTTCTCTTCAAAAGTTATGCACCCCAGCTTGCCACCTAAGCATGCCATAGGGATTTTAGATAAGGGAATATCCTCAAACTCCATAAATCATTGCAAAAACAAAATACAAGACACTACTGTATGCATGCAATTGATCTACAACCATGAAATGGGAAATCTACAACCATTTTCAAATCTGTCACTATTTACATCGATTCCAATTATTCGAGAAGCTCCTACAATTCTTGCCCCTTCAGCAGCCTGCGTAGTTAAAGTCCAAATAAGAAGTCTAACAGATAATTAAAGAGTAAACTAGTTGTGCCCAAAGTTGTTCTCGAGCACAGGGGAGATGTTGTCACATTTGTACAACTGTAATAAAATATTATTTAAGAGTAAACTAGTTGTGTCTAGAGGCGTTCTCGAGCATAGTATGGGGGAGTATGGGGAGATGTTGTCATGTTTGTAGGTGACGTTGTAATAAAATAGTAATAAATTTTATACCCAACATGTTGATCTACCCAAAATTAAAATTAAATCAATCCCTCTAGACACTTGATAGAGCCTAGATTTGGATCTAGGCTGGTCATAATGATCCCAAAAACTTGCAGACATGGGAGCTGAACTGTAAACTAATCATAATTATCCTCAACAAAATTGCAGTTTTTTAACTTCAGTGTATACACATGAACAAAAAGGGAGAGAACACTTGTTTTTAGAACTAATAGCAAGCCCAACACCCCCAAGGCCAAATATTGTTACTGTTGAACCCTTCTTGGGTTTGGCTACGTTCAAAGTTGCACCCATCCCTGATTCCACAACAAAATTAATTTTGAATAAGAAATCCAATCAAGGAAATGATCATGGATGGTTTTATTAACAATCCAACAAACCACACTTTAAGAATTGAACTACCCACTTTGTAAAACATTATACAGTTCAGTATCAAAAATTCCATGAAGTGATTTAACTGTTGAGACACCACAACTTAGAATACAAACTTTGTTAAGAGGAGCCTCTGTATTAATTTTGGCAACACAACTGACATGCACAATAGTGTACTCGCTGAAATTCGATGTACCAAGGAAATGGTAAATCGGTTTTCCATTGATTGAAAACCTTGACTTTCCATAATTGATCATAACCCCTCTTTCAGTATTGATCCTTAGTAGATCATACATGTTGCTCTCCTGTGAATTGCAGTGTCTACATTCTCCACATTCTCCAGTAAATATAGGAAGCACACTGTCACCCTCCTTGAGGTCAGTCACCCCTTCTCCAACACTCTCAACAATTCCGTGTCAACCATGTTATAATTATAATTATAATTAGTAAGCAACAAATCACTAGAAAATTCATATCATTTTTTCCCTCTTGAAATTCTACATCTCTGCTACTATGACTAATCAAATTTTTTCAAATTTTTTTTAATACAAACTTCATGGCAAGAACAGAGTGTATACCCAACTGCTTCATGTCCAAAAATGCGGGGAAAGAGAGGAGTTTGGCCCTACAACGAAAGCAATGTTAGATGTTTCATTATTAAGAAAATTTCAGAATATAGGTAAGAATAATCAGTTTGAGAATACAGGCAAGAAGAATCAGCAAGTTTCTGAACAGTCAATGATGGATTTGAGAGAAAACATTAAAGAGCTGCCAATTTTGTCAAATTTCTCTGAGCAACATGGTTCATTGTTTGCAGTCAATTCCTCCTTAGTCATGGATTGAAAGCCTACATAAAACAAGTATGTTGAGTATGTTCCCATGATTGGGGCCTGTTCCTATCCTTATAACCTAGCACCAAATAAAGATTCAATACCACAAGTAAATGCTGGAAACAAGAATAGCGGAAATGAAGGTTTGGGTTTTCAAATTGAAGGAGCAGAAAAGTATGCGGATGAAATGCTGTTGAACTCTCTATGGGAAGAGGAGACAGAAAGGATGAGCACTGGCAACTTTTCGGAGTCCTAGGATAGAAGAGAAGGGAAAAGAGTCAATCATCAAAGTACGGTGATAATGCCCCCTGAAAGGAGAGATTTTTATCCTTTTGTTCAATCTCAGCATGAAGCGAGCATTGCTTTTGGTCAACTAGACACTCAAATGTCAGATTCTATATGGGACGAAGGTCATGGTGGTAGCTAGGAGAAGCAGTTAGACAGGGTTTCATAGGAAGATATTCATTCTCCAGAAATGCAAGGATTGTCAGAGTTATGCTCATTTAAAAGAGATGAGAACAATAAAAAATCCCTTTATTTTTTGCTCCAACAATCTGTAAATTTCCAGCCAAGAAATATTAATTTCAGATTGATTTTTAGATCCTTAAACCCTCATTTTCAATTATTTATTTTATCTAATTTTCTGTATAACGGATCTGTAATTTTCAGAATATAAATTGAACTTTCATATTTGTTTTAGCCTAAGAATATCTCTGTTTAATCATTATTTAAAAGCTATGTAAATCTAGAATTTACTTGCTACAATTATAATTAGAACCAGATTTACCCTAAGTCCATTTACCCCTTTCTCTCCTTGAATACACTTTGGACTTAGATTGTTGTCAGGATTCCCCCCTTTGAGCTAGATAGGAGAGCTGACCGAAACTAAGAGATAATACTATGAAGGTGACAGTGGGTAGTTTTTCTTAGTCACCCATGAGTTCTCACATGTATGCTTGGTACTTTCACATTGAACATGTCAAAGCTATATCTCTGCAGTTCACAAAAATATTGGTACTTGGGAATTAGTCTCATGCCCAAAGGACAAGAATTTCATAGGAACTAAATGGATTTACATAAATAAAATGAATGAATAAGGATAAATAGTAAGGAATAAGTCTACACTTCTCTGCAAAGGATATGCATAGGTTGAAGGAGTTGACTTCAATGAAACTTTTTCTCCTGTTTCTCGAATGGAGGCAATTAGAATGTTCTTTTCTTACTCATGCTTCAAAAAATTCAAGGTATATTATTATATGGATGTGAAATCCACTTTCTTGAAAAGAGATTTACATGAAGAAGTATGCACTAAACAACCTGATGGTTTCAAGTTGCATGGAAAGGAGGACAATGTTTGGAGTCTAAAAAGGGATCTTTATGGGTTAAAACAAGCCCCAAGGGCTTGGTATGAACTCTTAGATGAGTATCTATTTGAACAAGGTTTCAAAAGATGCATTGCAAATAGAAATATCTATTTGAAAATAGAGAAGAGTGGGATTATAGTTAGCATTGTCTGTGTAGACGATATCATTTTTGGTTGTAATGATGATAAGTTAAGTCGTGAGTTTGCTAAGTTAATGGCACCGGAATTCGAGATGTCTATATATGGTCATGAAAAATGTTATCTACAGAAACCCTAGGGATAGAATCAGGGGATATATATATATATATATATGGTGATGAAAAATGTCATCTACAGAAACCCTAGGGATAGAAGTAGAGGATATTCAACGAGTGGACTATAGCTAGGGTCCCTTGGAGAAACAAAAGGTGTTTGAATATAGGCAGTCTAATTTCTCTAAGGAGGTCCCTGTTCATGAGCCAAGGGTTTATTCCCATCTTCGTCAAAGGGTTATTTTAATATTTTGCACAAAACAAAATTTTGGATAAGAGATACAAAGTGACTCCCCACGTCAGATCTGCATAGAAACCCTGAGAATTTTGGAGTGGGAGTCAGTTCAGAGGTAGATTTTTGCATTGAATAAATTCAAATGTTGAATCCTGATTGACACAACCATGATCAACATTGAATATTGTAATGGGGAAATAACAATTCCATGACAAATGATGGTCTACTATTTGTTAATGGCACACTTGAAGAGGAAAAGATGTTTTGTGAAATTTTACATATTTACTGCACAACATCAAGTACGAGATCAACCTAGAAAAATATTCTATTAAATTTAGCTGCATCAGTGAGGACATGTCTAAAAGGTTGATCCATCTATTCCAATTCAGGTTTGTGGATCCTGCAGGAAGGTCTAAAATACATAGATTTATATTAAAACCAAATGGTTATGGCATAAAAGATTAGGGATGGTTGGAAAACAAAATAGAAAGAAGAATCCACTTATGGTTTCATAGATGGTTGTCCAGGGGATGAAAGTTGATACTTGTCAAATCTGTTTTAGAAGTAATCCCAGTGTGTTAGTTTGTTCTAGCCCACATTCTTCAAGCTGGTTTGGAAAACATTAGAAAGGTTTGTTCTGATTTTCTTTTGAGAGGAAAATATGACAATATTAGTTTCCATTATCAAGATGGCAACTGATCTCAAAACCAAAGAATGAGGGTGGTTGGGATCAGAAGCAATTATTCACTTTTGGTCAAATGTACTAACAGCTAAAAAAATTTAGAACTTGATGTCCAAGGAGGCTCTATGGAAGAGAATTTAGGTTTAGAAGTACTTGGAACCTAAAATTACTAGATTGGATCCACAACCCTGTCGAGATTCACAAACATGCTTCAAATAATTGGAAAGCCTTGAGCACTGGCCTTTCCAATCATTAGCACTCACCTGCTTTGGTAGGTCTAGGATGGGTCACATGTGAAGGCAGGTTTGGATGCAATAATGGGATGGAACAACAATATATTCTCGCATAAGCAATAGTTCACTACATGTATCAACAAGGTATATATACAATTTAGTTATGGAGGAAATGTATGTTGACATCTGGTCTAGTTTATCACTGAGCTAAAGCAGGGTCATATTAGATTGCATGAAGAGTCTGATAAACAATTATAGAATAAGCCCAATGACAATCAATACTCTCTTAAGCTGGTTTATTAGGTAATAGGTGATGATGGCCGTAGAGGATAAAGATGTGGTCTAGTGGTATTCACTGTTCTAGAAGATTTGAGCCCCTAAAAAACCTAAGGTATTCATGTGGCTCAATATTCTACAAAAGGTTCCAACATGGGACTATTTGCAAGAGAAACAAAAATATCATGCAAGTCTATACTATTTGTGCAAAATGGAGAGAAAATATGTTACTCA
This sequence comes from Pseudotsuga menziesii, assembly GCA_001517045.1. Taxonomy (NCBI): domain Eukaryota; kingdom Viridiplantae; phylum Streptophyta; class Pinopsida; order Pinales; family Pinaceae; genus Pseudotsuga; species Pseudotsuga menziesii. Next base: position 329,666 of record LPNX010036972.1, read on the forward strand.
TCTATTTACTTCTTGTTGCTATTCTATTCAATGTTATAAGGATGTCTGCGACTGGATTGACATAATAATGCCCCAATCTAAGGCATTTCAAGCTGTTCACTGTATCTCAATTTGGAACATTTGGCTGATGCACAACTTTAGTCAATTTGAAGGAAGACTTCCTCCCCCTTTTCAGGTATCATCCCATATTATTGTTACTTCCCAGTTCTATTATTCACAAGGAAATCCATCTAAGCCACATATAATTGGGAAGTTGACTATGGACAAGACATTTACTTTGGCCTTTTTCAATGGAGCATGCCAAAGGGATGATAATATGTCGTATTGGAGGCATCCTCTTCCTACAGAAACAAAACTATATTCATTTAATTTCTAATGCAGGTCAGGGTACTAAAAATTGAGCTGAGCTTCTTGCACCCCGAGCTGTATTTAGACTAGCCCATCACCTGAAAATTACAGGTCTTCAGGTATTCAGGGATTCTTTAGTCATCAAGTGGATGAACAATGATCAAAACATCAATGAAATCTCTCACCTGGCACTTGTAGAACATGTCAAAGCTATATATTTGCAGTTCACAAAAATATCTTACCTACACATATGTAGGGAAATTGACCACAACTGCAAACAAACTCTCTAGTGAGGGGCTGGATAGGAAGCCTGGAATAATTCACATTAAATAAGTTGTGGAGCATTCCAAAGGGATGATAATATGTCGTATTAGAGGCATCCTCTTCCTACAGAAACACCACTTTTTTCATTCAATTTCTAATGCAGTTCAGGGTACTAAAAACTGAGCTGAGCTTCTTACACCCAGAGCTCTGTTTAGAGTAGCCCATCATCTAAAAATTACAGAATATTCAGTTATTCAAGGATTATTTAGTCATCAAGTGGATGACCAATGATCAAAACATCAATGACATCTCTCACCTGACACTTTCAGAACATGTCAAAGCTATATCTCTGCAGTTCACAAAAATATTGGTACTTGGGAATTAGTCTCACACCCAAAGGACAAGAATTTCATAGGAACTAAATGGATTTACATAAATAAAATGAATGAAGAAGGAGAAATAGTAAGGAATAAGTCTATAATTGTCTGCAAAGGATATGCATAGGTTGAAGGAGTTGACTTCAATGAAACGTTTTCTCCCGTTTCTCAAATGGAGGAAATCAGAATGTTCTTTTATTACTCATGCTTCAAAAATTTCAAGGTATATTATTAGATGGATGTGGAATCCACTTTCTTGAAAAGAGATTTACATGAAGAAGTATGCACTAAACAACCTGATGGTTTCAAGTTGCATGGAAAGGAGGACAATGTTTGGAGTCTAAA
>LPNX010036972.1:332030-403430 GCA_001517045.1 Pseudotsuga menziesii
CTTTGAGAGAGAAAAGGTGTTTGAATATAGGGGGTCTAATTGCTCTAGGGAGGTCCCTGTTCATGAGCCAACGATTTATATCCAAGGGTTTATTCCCCTCTTCATTAGAGGGTTATTTTAATATTTTGCACAAAACAAAATTTTGGATAACAGATACAAAGTGACTCTCCACGTCAGATCTACATAGAAACTTTGAGAATTTTGGAGTGGGAGTCAGTCCAGAGGTGGATTTTTGCATTGAATCAATTTGGAGTGGGAGTTAGTCCAGAGGTATATTTTTGCATTGAATCAATTCAAATGCTAAATCCTTATTGACACAGCCATGGCCAATACTGAATACTGTAATGGGGAAATAACAATTCCATGACAAATGATGGTCTACTATTTGTTAATGGCACACTTGAACAATTTAAGTTTGGAGGAAATGTATATTGACATCTGGTATAGTTTATCACTGAGCTAAAGCAGAGTCATATTATATTGCATGAAGAGTCTAATAAACAATTATAGAATAATCCCAATGACAGTCAATACTCTCTTAATCTAGGCTATTAGGTAATAGGTGATGATGGCCATAGAGGATCAAGCTACGGTCTAATGGTATTCACTAATCTAGAAGATTTGAGCTTCTAAAAAACCTAAGGTATTCATGTGGCTCAATCTTCTGCAAGAGGTTCCAACATGGGATTATTTGCAAGAGAAACAAAAATATCGTGCAAGTCTATACTATTTGTGCAAAATGGAGAGAAAATATGTTACTCATCTATTTACTTCTTGTTGCTATTCTGTTCAATGTTATAAGGATGTTTGCAACTGAATTGACACAATAATGCCCCAATCTAAGGCATTTCAAGCTGTTCACTATATCTCAATTTGGAGCATTTGGCCGATGTGCAACTTTAGTCAATTTGAAGGAAGACTTCCTCCTACTTTTCAGGTATCATCCCATATTATTGTTACTGCCCAGTTCTATTATTCACAAGGAAATCCATCTAAGCCATAGATAATTGGGAAGTTGACTGTGGACAAGACATTTACTTAGATGGAGCATGCCAAAGGGATGATAATATGTCGTATTGGAGGGATCCTCTTCCTGCAAAAACAACACTATTTTAATTTAATTTCTAATGCGGGTCAGGGTACTAAAAACTGAGCTGAGCTTCTTGCACCCCAAGATCTGTTTAGACTAGCCCATCATCTGAAAATTACAGATCTTCAGGTATTCAGGGATTCTTTAGTCATTAAGTAGATGACCAATGATCAAAACATCAATGACATCTCTCACATGACACTTGTAGAACATGCCAAAGCTATATCTTTGCAGTTCGCAAAAATATCTTACCTACACATATGTAGGGAAATTGACCACAACTGCAAACAAACTCTTTGGTGAGGGGATGGATAGGGTTTTTATCCAACATTCATGAAAAATTTATCAATTCACGGTACTTACCAGGGATTTTGTAAGCGAAGAAGGTGGTGTTGATGCCAGAGGTGCAAAATTCGCAGCCCCCCTCTTCAAAAGTCTGTAGGTTCTCTCTAATGCTGCTTTATCCATGGTAGCTATGGAAATTAAATAGAGAAATTGTGAAATCAACCGTGGTTAATATCGATCCCAAAATCCTCAATGGGTATGACTAATATCCATATCCAAAACCCACCAAACCCTCCAATGTTTGGCACCAACGGTTGGGCTATTTGACAAGAACTAGCAGGTTGAGCAGCAATCGAAATTGTCAGAATTGAAGGATGGTTGTTAAGGAAAATCAGAATGTTGTTGCTATAGAGGCTGGGTCACTCTTTGGTAAACTAGTTTGGTCGACCTGCCCATGAAAATAATTTTTTTTGTGTTTTTTCATATATATATATATATATATATATTTTATTTTTATTATTTAATTTGGAAAATGGTTTTCTTTTTCGTTTTTTATGTATATATATATATATTTTCATAAATTATGTTTAGGGGTTTGGTTTGTTTTTTTTTATTATTTGTTTATATAAGTTATATAGATTTGTTTTTTTTTTTTTATAAATATTTTATTATATAAAAAAAATTGTTTTTTTTAATTTTAATTTTTTGTTTTATTATGTGGACTAGGTTAAACGAACAATGAATCAGCTAAGTATTAATGTATGGTATAGAGGTGGGATGTGTGACTAGGTAAAGACTATGGGTAAGGTAGTAATCCTATGTGTATGATAGGCTTGTTGTAATGGTTGGTCTTCTAGTAGTATGGTATACTAGGTAAAGCCAATTGGTATGGGGTAGATTGCCCAGCCAATTATTATAATCTACTAGCCCATTCCTAGTTGGGTGTAAGAAACCCATACTAAATCTATATTCTAATTCTATTTAATTGGAGTTTTCTTTCACTCCTACCATGTAATGTTGTACCATACTGCCCCAATGAGTTCCCTCAACATCTGTACTCCTCAGCCTCCAGTTGTACTCCCCAATTCCTCTAGTTTAATGGTTCACTTCGAGCAATCAATATACTAGCACTATCTTGGTAAAGAGATTGGCTATTCCTTGTAGCATAACTTCCTTTCTATCATGAACCAACTGGCTCTTGGCTGCCCTACCTTCTAAATCTACCCGTCAAGTAATGTCATTTGAAAGTGAAACCAGGAAACAAGGAAAAATGGGACCTATATTAACTAATTGGTTATCTCCTTCTCAAAGAAAGTAATATACAAGGAAAGATGTTGAACAATAAAAAATGGTAAATAAAGTTACCAGTATAAATGATATGTATAAAGGAAATTTCCCCATTTGAAATAGGCACCCGGAGATAAAAATGATCATGGCACCAAGGTTTGTAAGAATCGCCCTCAATAAAAATATTCTAACAAATATTTCCTTTCATAAGAAGGCATCGAATCCTGTATCAACTCTGGGATCAACTACATGGAGTATCATAATGAGAATCGGAATCGACTCTTTACGCATACTTGGATTGATTAACAGCATCGCCACCTAATCACATCATCTTATACATGAAGTACAAACATCGAGTGTATCAACTCTTGGGATTGACAAACACTTGTGAGAACTGTTGAAAAATGGATGTAGGTTTCCGGATATAACACAAATCATAAATGGCACCCTCTAACATTATGCAATATACACACACCATATCCATATTACTTGCAATTAAAATTTGGGTTTAGAAACCACTTTTATTAAAGTTCAAATTCTAGAAAAATTAAGAAAAAAATAACAGCGACTTATAGAAATAGCTAAACATAAAAAATACGTCATTAATTTTTCACCAAAATTAAAACATCACTTCCTCTCACATATGGCAAATTAATATGCATTTAGGAGGTACTCACACCAAGCAAATTAGTACTAGCTCTTTCTTTGACAATTGGGTTCATATGCTCCAAAGCACTACATACCTCTCTTCTCCCAAAGTTGTAATGTTTCTTACCAAGGTTACTCTAGATCTTTTACTAAGGATAAATGATGCAGGGGAGTCACTCTTAAATTGCAACGTGGCCATTCAAAAATTAAGATTCTAAATTTTACAAAAGGGAGTGGGTTTCCCTTAATTGAATATTCTCCATATGTTTAGGTTAGTGGTAATCAATTTAGTGAACTAGTTGTGGAAAGAATCGAGTTAGATTTGCTGTCAATGGAAGAGTTAAGTTAGAAATAGGATATAATGCAGTTGAATTCATTTAGGATATCTTGTGAAGCTGTCAGATTGTTAGCATAAATTTAGGAATTAAAATTCTAATTCTATATTTAGTTTCCTTCTCCTTTTGTATATATTCTGAATTAGTTTGTTAAAAGGTTGGATCCTCCGAGTAATGGAAGGCTTATTTCCATATGAGATTGTGGTAATCCCCAAAGTTAATCAATGAGTCTTACAATTCCTAGGGGATGCTCATGAATCTTAAAAATATAACAATATTAAGTAGATTAGGCAGTTTTAGTATTTGGGAAAGCATTATACTTTACTACAAAAAAAGAGGTGCAACAGCAGGTAAAGACTTGCACAACTCCTCTCGTAAGTGTTTCTGGAAGGGGTCCCGCAAGGAAAGTAAAGAGTCCAGGTCCCTCCCTTGAACCTTGAAGTGAGGAAATTCTTAGATATTATAACCTTCAGTCTGAAATCCTATACACAACATTTTTGGTCTACCAACCCTTGGAATTGCTAGTTCCTAAGTTTTATCTGTAAACATAGAAATATTATTATGAACCTAGGCAGGTCTGACCTATTTTTTGGGGCCGCAACTTATGAAAATCATGGGATATCCAATAATAGATTTGATCCTTATGGCCTATTATAGTGCATCTGCAGGTGTAGCAATCCTTTGTTACTGTAAGGGAATTATGATCTAGCCATTTCATCTCCACCACATCCACAAGAAAGAAAAAAATCATGAATATAAGAAAAAAACAATAGATAATCAAGAAAAACATAGAACAAACCTGAAGGTCTAAACATTGATGCCATTCTGAAGGCAGTGGAGACCCAATGTGAAGCTCAATACCAATATTTGACAGCTTCAATTTATGTCCACCGACACCAATCTCATCACCATGTTTAGAATTGCCTGAATTCCAACTCCATTTACTCTTCTTATATGTGTCTTCAAGCATCTTCTTAGATTCAAACAAATTACCTGTAAATCTAGTCCTCTTAGCCTAAGTATTCAACACAATTGGGGAGGGTTTCGATTCATATAATGGGGCAAGGGTTTCATTTTTGGTGACCATGACCCTGGCCTCAGCATGTTCTTTCCCTGCTTTGTAAATTATCTGATCCATTCTCAGGATCAACTCTACTTGTCTGCATCGGTGTCATTGCCCTCAATAAACCAAAAACTAAATGAAGCTTCACTTCATTGCATAAAATCCCTCGGTCTGTAATAGGGCATCCATTGTTATCTTGGGTATATCTTTATGGTCTACAGAAGCATTAGGCACTCTATAGCTGTTTACTAAGGAATCATGTGCCATACGTAGCGGTGTGGATTCTAGTTAGTCATGTAGGAAAAGAACCCCTCCCTTTTCTATATAATTTAGGGATGGGCACATCATATCGTATCCTTCTTTCCAATACGTAGGTGCAACATATCCATAGCCACATGGTGTCTAAAGTAATAAAACATGGATGTCCGAAGGCAAGTCATATAGGTGGAATTAGATATTGTACTCACAGAGCTTATCATTGATGGGAGACGCTACTCGCAGCAGTAGGTGTGGATGCAATCCATGTCCAAGAAAAAGCGTACCTAATACTTCTTTATTTTGTTTTCTTTTGGATTAAACCTAGTAACCAAACCCAACGTCATCATGACTCCATGTAAATCATATGTTATAACACTATATTTAAACCATATGGTATAATGTGGTATAATGTGGAGCCTAAACCATAAGCACCAATGTTTAAAACATATCACAAAGGCATATGTTTATATCCATTAAAACCATACCAATATAATGTGGATTGTTAATATATTATTATATGCCACATCATAAATCTTAACCATATCTTTATCCAAGGTCATGCCACGAAGCTGAGATTGTATGCAAGTGGTAATGTTAAACATATCCATTAAAACCATACCAATATAATGTGGATTGTTATATTATTATATGCCACATCATAAATCTTAACCATATCTTTATCCAAGGTCATGCCACGAAGAGATTGTATGAAAGCGGTAATGTCAAACTATATGTGTTATAACCATATAACATAAAAAAATGCCATCGTTTAAACTATGGAATTATAACGTGGTAAGGTTTAAATATAGGTTATGTTGGTATAGACATAATTGTGTTTGGTTAGTTTTATTTATATTACTACAAATAATTTTAAGTATTTTTTTAGTATTATTAATAATATATAGAAATATTAAACAATGTTAATTTTAACTTTTGATTATTTTTATTTTTTTATTTTGAAGGTATTTGGTTTTATAAAGAAAAATTGACTAGTCAACAAAAAAAAATTAAATTTTCAAAGATATGCTTCTAATAATTTACATAAACCTCCTAAATGTGCTCCATGCCAAGATATGTTCTTGAATATACCCCAAGTCAACACCTTGTTATATAGTTATATCCACTGCAACAATTTTGTTTTTAGAGGAGTAGTGGTTTTCTTTACTTTAAATATGCCTTTTTATAGAAGAAAATAATTTTATTTACTTTAAATATTTAAAATAGAATGATAACATATTAAAAAATTTTAAGTCAAAATTACTTAAAGAGAAATGCAAGGTAATTATTAATTGACCAAAGGAGAAAAATAAGCTAGAAAACTTATTGTTAACTCTTATTGTGGATGGAGTGAAGTAAGGTAGAAAAAAAAAAACTAGGAACAATTTATGTAATGTCTCCATCCATCATGATTTTGGAGATATAAAGGATAAGCAGAAAATAGCTTGAAAGAGGTTTTACTTATCAAATAATGAATGCTTTATGAAGCTTGAAGCAATGCAGAAGGAATCTTACAAAAAGGTTTGATTTCCAACATATTTGTTGAGGAAAATAATCTTTAGTTTTTGAAATTACGATTGTTAAAGTTGATCATATATGATAATGCTATGTTATTTTGTTTTGCACAAATTTTTGATCAAAATATAAAGTCGTAGTGCTTTTTGCAAGAGTGAGCTATTAGACATAGATGTTTTAGTTTTGCACAAATTTTTGATCGAAATATAAAGTCGTAGTGTTTTTTGCAAGAGTGTGCTATTAGACATAGATGTTTTAGGCTTAAGTTTTATTTGAGGTTTTTCCATAATTTCATTTTTTTGGGGGGTTGGAAAGCAAAATATATATTAGTTTAAATTTTTCTTCAGTTGAATTGTATAGATATAAAAGAATTTGTAAATTATTTTATTTATTTTATAGAGAGATAGAGAGAGGGGGATCAAATTTAATTTATGGGATATTAATAAATTACTTTGTTTATTGTAACAAATTATTTTTATGTTAAAAAAACTTAGAAAAAGTTTAACCAATTTTTTTATGTTATTAATATTTTGATAATTTAAAGTAACTTTAGTGAGACTTGATCTCCCGACAATTTATACTAAAAAATAATTTTATATTTAATAAAATTTTATAGAATACTTAATATAAATATATAAATATGGCTATATATATTTAAAAAAATAAAAATAAAATACTATTTTTAAATATATTAAAAAAATATTATAAAATAACTCCACTAGTTCAAAAATAATTGGGTCACACTTCCATTAAATGTAAAATGTTTGACATATATTATCTACTAAACAATTGGGTCACACTTCCATTAAATGTAAAGAATAATAAGTACATCACATAATAATACAAAATCAATCCCAAAGTGCGCAAAAGAAATTAATAATACTAAGGGTCTCTACATACAATGCTTGTTCATTTTCCTTGTTCCCTCCAGACATACCATCAAAAATGAAAAAAAAGACAAATGGGGGGGAAATGGACGTATGAACATAAATAAATATCATAGAAGGAATCATATCCAACCCCCTAATCCATTCTCCCTCGAGGCGACCACCGTTCTCTATCACAAATAGACGTGAGCAGAGATGCCTACTCTCAAGACTCAAACACCGACATCCAAATTCAAGAAAGACACAACACACCAAACGAGAAGATACGATCCATCTTGAAAGCACAAAACGAGAAGAAGGACCAACAAGCAGAAATTCCATGGCCATGGAAAGAGGAGAGGAAATTACAGAACCATAAATGCCATAAATGCTGAAATGAAAAGATTGTGATTGCGATTGTCTGCCTGCCATTGTTGGTTCTCTCCATTTGTTGGTTCTCTCCATTCCCTATTCAATCCAAAGTGTACAAAAGTTTTAAAAGGAAACAACATAAAGCAATTCAATTTGAAGCTTAAAAAGGAAACAACCTAAAGCATAGGTTAAACAAGAAAAATCGAAACAAATTTATACATAAAAAAAATATTATATATTTGTCAAAATAGGTTGTTTTAAATTGTGTTTTTTCCAAGGTGTAAATGAAAAAATTATGAAATCTCTATTTATTGAAATATAAATTATATATTTTGTTATAATTTATTGAAATTTAGATTATATATTTTGTTAAAATATAGCTTTTTAAATTGTTTTTTCTAAATATAGAAAGAAACATGGTGGAATATTTCTATATTAATGGTTTGTTTTCATTGTAAAAAAATATTTAATTTGTTATTCATAAGAATCAAAATTGCATCATAGTTGTTCATGTAAAATCCCCTTGAAAGTAGGATAGAAGACAATATTGAAGCCCTGGGCAAAACATTACAATATCCAAAAAATAAACGAGAGGGATTCTACCCATCAACCTGCAGAAAGCAAAAATGCGGAAAAGACAAAATAACTGTGAGACAAAAAATAGCAGGGCTCCGGAGAGTTGTCATGTAGATACAACCTAAAATAGTCCAAGGCAAAACCAAAATGGAGAAACTAGAAGCAGGTAAAGCGACCTTCAGTAATCATGATTATGTTTGAGTACTAATTACATAATTAGTGAAGAATACCAGGGCAGTCTCCTATTGCAAGATTTGATAGGTTGTCTGCATCAGAATTAAACTCCCTGTACAGGTGCCTGAAGGATAAAGAAAGAAAACAATTCTTTAGGAGCCCAATCCTTTTCAACCAACAATCATATATAACTCAGTGACTGGAAATTGGTGAGACCTCTGGCCCAATCAATTGTCATTACCTTTGATTCACCAAAAATAGAAAGCTAGAGAATATTTATTTTTTTTGCAAACCATAAAAGCCCCCATAAGGCTAAAAGTTCATGCAATTGCTTTGTTGGATCTCTAAAGATTGAGGTGCATGACACTAATATTACTAATAGAAGGTAGACAACTTACAAAAATTACACTTCATTTCCAAATTTAGAATTTTCCATGACACAATTAAAAATGACTAACATAAATGACTAATTCATATTCTTCTAGCTAGTCATTGTTTATGCCGTGACTAAATTAGTCATTTATTTTAGTCATTTTTAACTCTGTCACTTATTATCTAGTCGTATTTGTTAACTGGTGACTAAATTAGTCATTAATTTTAGTCGTTTATAGTTGGTTCAATCAAAATTGCTCATATTTAGTAGTAAATCACTTGGAAAACCCGTGGTGACTAGAATTTTTAGTCACCTAGTAGCTAATTCCTCATTTTGTACTAGTGTCATGATAATGCAATTACAACTTGACATAAGGGAGTCTGGGGGAAATAGCCTAGCAAAAGATCAAGAGGAGTATGAGGCTCTTGCAAAATGTCATGGCAATACTATACAATGGACTCCCACACCCTAAAGGACAAAATTGTCGGCATGGGCACCAAATTCAAATAGGAGCTAACTAGGGTACCCATGTAAGGTCAAGCTCTACCATTCAAATCATGCCACTTATAAAATAGAAAGAAGATTCCATGACAAGATAGAATGGGTTCGTACCTACGGTTATGATGAAACGGTCATAAGTTCATGCAAAACACAAATGGTGGTGAAACCTAACCTATATGCCAGTTTAGACATGATAGCTGAAATCGGCATGAACGGGCCAAAACAATGGTTGAAACGATGCTCAAAATGGTCTCCTACATCATATATCAGTCAAAAAATGGTCCAAAAGGATTAGAAACCGTCCAAACTATAGAAAAGGGGGTAAAAATTTTCAAAAATTTGAAATTTTTCTATAAATAGTAAAAAATTCAAAACATTATATAAGATTTGAAATTTTTACCCAATTGAGCTCAGAACTTCAAACGTGAATTCCGGGAAATATAGCTGATGGAATCCACCAACATTTTTTCCAGGTAATTTCCCATGCCCTGCTCTTTCATTTTCATGTAAAATTTTCAATTTTCCATGGTCAATTTGGATTTCTAGGCCACCCTAAAGTGTGCGCCTTGGCCCACACGAAAATCGAGGATTTTTTCGCGTATAGGGCTGGATATACATGGAAAAAGCCCTCAAATTCGCATACATAAGTGGCTGTTTAGAAAACAGTTTCGTATGCGGCCGCGGTCAAGTTTTTAAAGGATTTATAATGACCCAAACTTGATTTAAACATGTAGGATGGTTCTAGAATGGGGAGAATGTGAGCATAGGGATGTAGAAGAAGTAGTACATGGTGATCTAATGGTAGAATAAGCTCTTCGTGCATGCAGGCTCTACAAATTTTGGTGTCTTGGTGTCTTAAGAGACAAACCAAGACTACTGCAGATGCTAGTAGACTACTGGGATCCTGACTTAGAGTCTTTCCAGATCGATGGGATGTCCCTCACCATAGAAGTGGAGGACATATACTTTATTACTGGACTTTTTCAATGGGGGGAAGTGGTGAACGTACGATCTCGCAGGCCCGGAGGTGGCCTCACCATCGATGAGTACATATACGTGTATTGTTATTCGGACATAGAGAAGCTCGAGAGTCAAATCCCAACTAACTCCATACAGGTGCTAGTCCTAAAGGCCATACTACTGACAATGAGCAGGATAGCAGGGATAGCTTCACTCCACCAGGCCTCACGGCCTCTGATTTTCTATGCAGTGGAGTGCATGAGAACCACTATGTACGATTGGGGCACTACACTAGTGGGCAACATGAAACACCAGCTCAGTGAGGGAAAGATGGTCAGAGTACGAAACATCAGTTTTAGTAGCATACTGAGCACATTTTTATTTGAGCGTGTTCTAGGATTGAGCCCTAGAGTTAACATTCCTCTTCACGGGGTTTGAGATCTATCCCAACGACATTGGGAAGATGCGATGCGCAGACTGGGTGGAGGTAGTGTGTCCAACCCCTATCCAGCTGATTTCTTTCCATGGTGGAAATGACAGATAGTTGCCATCGATGATTACCCCTATGCAGGGATAGATTTCCGCGAAGACCCTGACATGCCATTACCACCAAGATCGGCATACGGTGACATTGGCAATGAATCTCAACCCTCTTTTTAAATTTTTTGAGTTATTTAATTTTTTTGTGTTTTTTGATATATGGCATCAAAAAGACATGTTTTTGCAGGACTACACATAGTGACATCCTGTCATATATATTTAGATGTAGGACCACAGTGACCTGAAGGCTTCCCTCGCCATAGGTGGAGGGGAAGAGGAGATGACATTACGAGTGTGTATGTGGAGTGAACACTCCAAAGCATTCATACCAACTTTGTGAAGCTGACACACAGGTTACCCATGGCACAAGTCGAGGATCTACCTGAGGCCATGCAGCGTCAGGTGGTCGGTGTGCCACAAACATGGGTGCGGTTATTTAGATGGCTAGCTAGAGCCGTGGTGACATTCCACGATCAAAACCCCCCTCCTCCTCACCAGGCTTAGATACCTGGGAGTGATATATTTTGTACTACAGTGTATTTATATTTTGGTGGCTCAAGAGCCCCAATTTTGTATTATGACACTATGCATTACCACATTTTGGATGTTTTAATGAAAAACTTTTATGATGATCGGTTTATTTATTTACATGTGTAAAAATGTATGTTTGTGATGAGCTTATTGTCTATGAAACAAATGCCAATCTAACATATAGTTAGCATATGAGTCAGCAACTTGATTATAAACTCTTGGAACATGTATGTATGTTATGTTTTCAAATTGTCGTTCTAACAATTTCACATGTAAGAATCTCTGTAATAATGTTGGATCTCTAACATGATACAAGCCATTAAGTTGTGACACTACTAACTCCAAATAAAGATGTACGTAAAGAGAGAGAACACCATGTAAAATGGCATCCCGTAGAATATCGATAATGGCACTATATTCAGCAACATTATTTGAAGAGGGCCACAAACATACGCCTCCTAAAGACAATACTTGACCCGTAGGAGTATAAATCACCCAAGCAGTAGAGGCTGAGTGTTGAGTGTGACGGCTTGCACCATCTATGAATCCTAAGAAGAAAAGCCATAGATGGAAGACTTCCTTGACATTTACCATAAGAAATGGAAGCTAATCAACAAACCCGATCACCATAAGAAAGACCTAACTATGCAAAAATGATGTACAATAATATACAATAGTCATCCCTAGCTAAAAATAATGCATAGTACTTTTTAAGATAGAGCCCATTTCTAGGCTTCACAAAGGTCATCCCCTCGTAATATAATAGCTCATAAGTGCCCTTCTCTAACACATGTTTAACCACGTAAGGACCATGCCACATGGGGTTGAATTTTCCTGCCCCCAAGGGTTCTTTAGCTTGATCCCACAAAAGGACCAAATATCCTTCACTAAACCTCCTTGGATGGACATATTTATCATACTGGACCTTAATGCAATGCTTATTCACTTCTAGAGCCACTAAAGCATCTCGACGCTGCTCATCAAGCTACTCTAAATGGACCAAACGTTCCTCCAATGGAGAAGTGTCAGGTAAGAGCTCTATGGCTAGCTTCAATGAAGGGATCTCATACTCAACCAGCATTACAGACTCCACTCCATGTACAAGCTGATATGGAGAAAAACCGGTGGCAGTATTAACCGCAGTCCTATAAGCCCACAAAGAAGGATATAACATATTATGCCAATTGGTCTTGCTTTGTGCGATGGTTCGTTGTAGAATAGACTTGAGTGATTTGTTCACTACTTCAACTTGTCCATTCACTTGAGGGTAATAAGAAGAAGAATTATCTTGCTTATACCCTAACTTCGAGGCCAACTCTTCCATCATATGATTCTGAAAGTGCCTACCATGGTCAGTGACAAGCTCTTTCAGAATATTGAACCGAGTAATAATCTGGTTGAATACGAAGTGTGTGGCTGTCTCACTGTCGGACTTAACTGTAGGCATAGCCTCAGCCCATTTCGTGAAGTAGTCAACAACCATGATAATATGATGATGCCTCCCAACTAAATCTGGGTTGCAATCCATGAAATAAAGCCCCCACTTAGTGAAGGGACCGACAGTGATAATTGGATGTAATGGGGCAGGGTGTGAGTGCATATTACGTGTGAACACCTAGAAAGGGTGGCACTTCTTGATCACATTAACACAATCTTTAAATATCGATAGCTAAAAATAACCCTCTCTCAAGATTTTTGGGGCTGTAGAAAGCCCAAATAAATGACCACCACACACCCCTCTATGGCAATCATTTAGCACAAGCTCAGCCTCCTCATGAGTTGAACAACGACATAAAATGGAATCTACCCCACGGTGGTACAATGTGTTATCCACTATGAGGTAATTCTTAGAAACGTGATGTAACTGTCATTGTTCATCCCATGAAAGGTGAGTAGGGACCTTCAATGTTTGTAAATATATGATAATGTCTCCATACCATGGATCCAAAGTTGAGATCAAGCATATGTGCTCATCGACAAATGTATCTTCACAAGCCTCCTCCTCCTCCTCGCTTGAGAAATCAAATATAAGCTCTGCAAAAATGAACAATTTCTTCGATTTTGCCAAAACAAACTCGAGATCGAATTCTTGGAGGATGACAATCCACTTATTATACTTTTCCCCTATCATCCTTCTAGTGAGGACAAACTGAAATGGATTGACATGGGAAACTACCAAGGTTTGGCGAAGAAGAATATAATGTCTCAATATTTGAACCACATGAATGGTAGCTAACGTAAGCTTCTCCACATGGGAATAACGGATCTCCACATCTATAAGGTTCTGGCTCAGATAATATATGACATGCTCCTGGAGCTCCTCATCCTCTTGAACCAAAACCACAGCAATCGTCTCCATGGACGTGGCCACATAAAGTCGAAAGTCACGGCTATAGTCAGGTGGACTAATCACTGAGGCCGATGCTAATGCTCAATTAAGTGCATCAAAGGACTCCTAGGCTCGCTCATCCCAACAAAAGGTAGTGTCCTTCTTCAAAACACACATAAAGCCTCTAGTACAATTGGCAAAATTCACGATGAATCTTTGTAAGAATTTTTCCATGCCTTACAAACATTGAAGATGTCTAATGTTTTTCAGGGGAGACAATTGAAGTATTTCCTCAACCTTTAAAGGGTCATCTCTTATACCCTCTTTGGAGACAATGAACCCTAATAAGCAACCAGACTTCACGCAAAATATGCACTTGTGAGGATTTAACCTGACCAAATAATGTCAGCACCTTTCGAACACTAATCTCAAATGGTAGGAATGAAGCATTCTCATACAAGAATGAGCAGCAAGGTCATTCAAAAATTCTTCAATAATCGATTTGAGATCATGGAAGATCAAGGTCATAGCCTGCTGAAAAGTGGCTCCGACATTTTTAAGGTTGAAGGGCATCTTCTGATATGAAAAGGTAACCCAAGGACAAATGAAAGAAGTCTTATGTTGGTCCTCGGGTTTAATCTGTATCTAATTGTATCTAAAAAATCCATCCATAAAATAAAATACCTCGCTTCCCGCACACTCATCCAAAATCTGATCCATAAATGGTGTGGGAAAATTATCTTTAGGACAGGCACGATTCAAGTCACTGAAATCAGTGCATATGCGGATCGTTCCCTGCTTCTTATCAACCAAAATGGGGTTTGAAACCCACTCCATCAATGGAATGGGATAGATAAAACCAACATTCAACATCTTTTCTATCTCACCCTTAATCGTGGGTGCTTTCCTAGGATTCACTGCACGCAAATGTTGTCGAATAGGCTTAGCATTGGGATACGTCTTAATCTCATGTTCAACAATGAGAGGGTCGATACCTGGCATTTCTTCATATGACCAAGCAAGTACATCACGAAATTATTTGAATAGCTCGGTATACTCTTGAATCACAACATGGGAACATTCTACCCCAATATAGACATTCTCAATCTTGCCAGGACCGCGAGAGATATTGATAGGAATGGTAGGAGATATATTTTCCATGTTTCCATTATCCATCGGACCAGGAGAGCTTAACGAAACCATGGGACTACCAATTATCTCACTAAGAACCTCCCTATAGTCTTCACACTCCAAACAGTCAAGCTCGAGAAGAAAATAAGATCTATGTTGCAACTCTTCCCAAGGTGGCTCAACCCCATATATAGCCTCAATAATAGCCTCATTTGAAGGAAAAACACTATCAAGGTAGTCATGTGTGTGAGAATACTGCACTGCCCATTCAGGCAGCATGTCACGTCCCCATCCCTCAACCAGCGAAGAGGACGCGACGAACACATACACAGCTGGGCAAAACGCCCCATGAACATAAACATAATTCAAATGCTGAAATTGAACTTACAAGCATACACAGATGCATTTATCTTCAATCATACAGCGAAAGCACACATATTCATAAACCAGCACTTAACATCATTATAAATTGCAGAGATGAAGTATAGACAGCAAACTTATCTTTTGGTGAATAATTCACCCGCAACCAGCTACGTCGCTGCAACGTTCCACCCAACCATAAGCCAGCGTGCTCATCAGTCTCTCAGCAACGCTGCCACCCCCGAGCTGGGCATGGTTCCTCCGGAATAAGGGTCAATTGCAGGCTTATACATAGCCAAGGGGCACAAACAGCAAACCAACATAGCTGGGTTTCACAGGCTTTCAACAGACAAGCCAAGCCAGCACAGCCTGAAGGCTAACCATTGCACTCAGGCAACCAATTAGCTATCACAGCTCAAACAGGGAAAAACGAATTACACATCCCCAACAGCAGAACAGCAAACAAAATGCAATAGGGACAAATTTATAGTTTTCCCAACCAATGTGTGAACAGAACCCACGAATTAGCCTGTGAGTGAAGGATACGGCCACCCTATTCACAATTCGCCCAAGGAAATACTGCGTGGATAAATCTAGCAAAATACCATGCATGAAGATGGAAAATGGGAGGGAATCCCTCTGCGTGAGGATGCACAGCAGTAGAGGCCCTACATGAGGAGAAAACAACTCTGATTTTGCCCGTGGATGAACAAAACAACAGCAAAGACATGAATTACAGTGCGTGGGTGCTTCAGCAACTCGTGGATCCCCAGAAAATGTCTGCGTGAGACTAAAATCGCCCCGAGACTGTGCATGAGAAGCCAACAGACCAAATCGCATGGTGAGAGTGTGGACTGACCAAGGAAGAGTGCATGAGGGAGAAGAATGGGTAGACGTGGGTGGAGTGGGCATGTGGGCAAAGGACTGACAGTCCTGCCACACCCACCACCAAAGGCAATAACTGCCTCAACCACTCAGCCATAACTCCTCAACCACCAGCTGAAGCATTAAAGAGGTTGACAAGGTTGGATGAGGAAAAAGGTGACAAACAACAAAGGTGGTGAAACATGGGTTTTTCCCCATAACCAAGGTTTGACATCCCCCACCCCTTATCCTTTGGAACCATGCCCTTTTCATTCAACGTTGCACTGCCGTAGCTGGTTGTGGTTTATTTTAATTGATGTGCGTATTTACATGATGCCACATTAAAATGTGCCAAATAACACGACATACCATCAGCAATTATCCCCATTGCCGAAACATACACAGCCAAATCGATGGTGGGTATTTTGCCTTGAGCTCCTCACCATGATTAATTACATTATATACATCATGCAAATGGGGTCAAAACTAGGGACATTACACAGCACATAAGGGTCCTCCTCCTCCATCCGCGAAGAGAAAGGACTAGGATTTGCAATAGATCCAAGATTAGCTTGATATGCTATCATAGTTGCAGGAAATGGCACGTCCGTTTCGATGGGATCACATGAAGGATTCGGTGTAGGAAGAATCCAAGGATCCTCCATATGGTTTGTGCAAAAAGACACCGATCTCACAGACGATGAAGCCTCATCAGAACTAGACCCTATCATAAGGATAGGTGTAGGACAACTAAAGCTTGCCATAAGGGATGGATACATGCCAACACCCACACTCCCAGTTGCCGGCTGAGAGTGCTAGTCAATCAGGATAGAAGATCCCAAAGATGCGGTAACAGGTGGATTCTTGAATGATGTTTGATCAATCATAACTATATTCACATTAAACAAAAAGCATACAACTCAAAATAGAGAATAAGCTATAGCTTGCATACTATACATCCAATTCCTTCCCAGCAACAAATTGTAGTCAAGGGGCGCATCAACCACCTCGACCTCTATCGCAAAGGTCTTCCCTCCCAAATGGACCTTAAGAGAAGGAAGAATGCCATGCGGTCGAAACAATATTCCATCAAAAGTAGTCAACATGGTAGTGGATTTAGATAACTCAGGGGAACCCAAACCCTTACAACATCCCAAAGACATCACGGAAGCAGCAGCGCCTTCGTCAATCATAGTGTGTTTGATGGTCATGTTAAGACATTCTACGTGAATTAAGAGAGACACATAGTAAAGCAAGAAAGGCTGAAGTCCCACGATTTCAAATTTGATGACAGATGAAGAATTATCATCGTTAACACCAAGAGCAGAAAGCAAAGGTTTCCTTTACAAAGGACAACTTTGAAGTACTTCGAGTGCAGACATCGCACAAGGAGTGTGGCCCAAATCCTTGACAACAAAATAGTTTTGGGTGGCTCGGGCATTAGGATTGTGCCCTGAATGCTTAAGGACTCCCTTAGGAATGCGAGGACCAACTTCAAGTTTATCCATAGGTTTTTCAATACGCAAAGGACTCTTAGGTGGAGCAGGTTCCTTTCCAATGTCTGGTTGTGACGAACCATAGTCCTTCGCATAAGCCAGAACCTTAGCAGCACGCATCATATTGATGCAACCATGACCACTACAAGCCTCCAATGGATCTTGATTCCCACCAGACTGATCATGGGTCCTCGAGTTCATGTTTTGATTATGAGGTAAAGGGTTGGTTAGCAAAGCTGGGCCCTGCGCTATGAATCTCGAGGCTTCTTCTATCCGAGGGCACAAGTGAGTGAGGTGATCATCCTTACACAACTTGCAAGGAAACTTAACCTTACATTTAGGTTTCTTGTCCCCCCCAACATTTCAGGTGTTCTTGTCATTATATTTTGAATTTTCATTCTTATTCCCACCCTTACGATTGTTTTTACCCTTCTTTTTATTCCTTCCGGGTTGCTAGTTACCCTTTTGGTCTGACGATTGTGTCGCAAGCACACTCACCATTTGGGTGGGTTGAGATGAAGCTATGGCTTGTCCCAAGGTAGATTGGTTGATAGATAATTGACTAACCTTTTTCACAACCGAATATGCAGGTTTGGTATTCATACAACCAACAATGCCATTGGCATGTGGTCCAGGTTTGACCTTAGGGTCGAAACTAGAATGCGGAGCATTAGGAATGATCTCATATAACAAATCGGACTGAGCATAAATAAATTCCAAAACATATGCCCTAAAAATGGCTTGTTCCTCGCTCTGAACTCCGGATGTAGAAACATCCTTTGCTATATAAGGTAGTAACGATTTAAGGAACCACTCGAGGAGAAACTCCAGTGGTATGAAGGCTTTAATCAATCTCTTTCATCTACGCCACTCTTGAATATGGTCTGATATATGCGTGGATTTATCCTACCTAAATGTCAACAAGAGTTCACTACCAACGTCATAATGCACTGGTAGCTAGAAGTGGTTGAGAAAATTCATAGCTAGGTCATTGAACAAAGCAAATGCCCCCCATAGGTAGCTCTATGTACCATTTCATGGTATACCTGGTGAGGGTGCGTTGAAATAGCCTTAAATGGATTGAATCATCATGTAAGGAGTTAGAAGAGAACCATAGGTGAAATGTAGTAACATGTTCACTCAGATATTCTCCTATTTTTCCCTCGAACTTGGGAATATCCGAGGGAATCTTCAGAGGGACAGCCAGCCAAGCTGGGTCATAAGATACCGGATCATTCATTAGTGTCGACAAGTTAGGAAAATTTAACGTTGCGAGGAAAGGGAGCCTAGGTTGAGTAGGTCTATGAGGTGCTCCCTGATAGTTTTGGTTCACATAGGGTTGATGACCGTAACCACCATGGTCATGGCCATAGTAGCCTCCTCCCATTTGACTCATGTAGGGTGGCATGGAAGCACCATAATGTGGTGTACCTTTACTATGTGGAGCTACAAAGCCATAATTCGGAGAGTAAGAGGGTTATTGATACCCGTACCCATAAGGTGAATAACTTTGTGCATATTGCGGTCCATAAGAAGCCCCATGAGATATCCCATGAGATACTCCATAGGTAGGAATAGATGTTCCAAAAACAGCAGTATGATCTCCAGAAGTAGGAATACGACCTCACGATACAACAAGAGGTACTTGACTCTGAGACACAATGACGCGAGTAGCAGTAGTATGCACATGACTCATAGCAACATTTTGACCCAAAGTACCACGTGAATGTGGGGGACAAAGAGCATTTGAAGAACTAGGAATAGAGGATAAAGGGACATGTGAAATCACATAAGTGGTATTCTCTACAGTCACTCGTCTAGGCTCTGGTATTCGAATAGGATCACTAGCACTAGGTCTAGGAAAAATATGTGATATGACCTCCACCACCGGGATGAAGGGTGTAATGTGACTTGAGTTCCTGAATCTCTGCACATGGAAGTGACTAGGAATGCCCCCAGGCATAGTGTTAGGTTCAAACTCCGACTCGGCATGAGGTACCGAATCATGTGTAGGAATACCAGACATATCATAACTACCATAAATAGTGCTTGAAAGTTCATGATGAGTTGCATCGCCCGACATCCAATACCGGTTACCTGAGAATGAGGGATCATACCTAGACTGTGTAGGTACATCATGTGAAGGATCATACCTAGAGTGTGTTGGTATATCAGGTGAAGGATCATATGTAGGGGTAGGCTCTTCTTCTTCAACCTCATGAAGTGAAGAAGGTTGCTCAATAATTTCATCGTCATGATCTCCCATCATGTGTGAATCAATGTGAGTATAAGTCCACCTGGACCATCTGCTTCTCTCTCCCAAAGGAGGAGGAAATGGAGAAGGTGAAATTCCTGCTAAACGACGAAAACGATGAGGAGCCGCACCCAAATCCACAATGACTCAAAAAATGAAAAAGACTCTCTAAATTACGCAAACCCTAGGCAAGCTAACGTGCACAGAGCATACACCAATATAATATAAATCCAATCACAAGCAAACAAGGGTAGGATATGTAAGCTCCCAAATGAATCAAGTATGTCTCACCTAGGAGAGGCTTGAGACTCCCATACACAATAAGCAGAGGTTTGTAACCAATTATTGTGGCCCTTAGCTTCAACGCATATAGCGACTGTGTTTTTCGATCCCAACTTTGCCAGGACACCCGCAAAATAACCCCTAAAAAGCACCCCCTCAATAACCTAGGTAAGGTAACTAAGGTCACCTCAATATAGTCAATGCTCAGGCGGACAATCACAAGCGGGACTAACCGTATGGGTAGGGTAAAAAATCCCAAAACTCTCGAAAGAGCCCCCATATATGAATACAATCCTGGAAATATCTCTAGTGCTACTTAGTTATGACTAGGGGTCATCCCAATCAATAACTGCTCACACTTCCTCATGCTTAACTCCCTTGTAAGAGGAGGATCCTGAGAAAAACTAAATATACCAAGGAATTTCACACTCTAATCGGGACAGACACATACATGTTGTTGTTTAGTGGTCTTGGAGAATTTACTCACAATGAACTATTCCAAACCCTAAAACCTAATCTTGTTGGTGTACGCTATCAAAGAAAATAGTGTAATCCATTTTAATTAAGCGTTGATTTTATTTGGATTTATTACTCAAAAAAGGTAGATGGCCATGCAACCAATGGTGTTATGATGCAACATGAAGTAAAATGCACACCTAACAATCAATGCAAATGCATTATGTCGAATGGAAAATAGGGCATGATTCTACGTGTAATGCAAAATTCTTCTTCAAATGTGAAATGTAGTCATTCCTATATGAAATCCTAACTAGTACTTCTCTAAGCAAACCTAGTGCAAGTACCATGCAAAGTGAAGAGTGCAATGCATAATCATGCAAAGAAGCAAAGCAAATATTTTTTGGTTTTTTTGAATAAAAATGAGATATTAAAGCAAAAGAATGATTCTACTACCCCCAGACTTGTCAAGCACAATCAAACAACACTCGCACAAAGTACTATGGTAAAACAAATCTAATGCACTAATCCCAAAACAAAAAAATTGAAAATGCAATGACAAGAACATTCTTTAAAAAAAAATTTACCCTAAACAAAGGTGTCTCTGGTCAGAAATAGAGGTGTTTACAGACTCTAGCAATATCAAAGGAGACTCATCAATCATCAAAATTCACCCAGCAACAATCAATCTTCCTCTAGAAGGAAAAAATAAGGGCATATGCGACTGATCGCAGTAAAACTGCGTATGTACATGGATACAATAGTCAAAGCGACATGTATACGTGACTGTGAGTAAAAGACTCACGTACAGGAAGAGAAATTTATAAAAATGAAGGCAAATGGATAAACTGAGACAAACTTCACACCAATTAGACACTACCAGGAAAAAATTACCCCATACCCGACTCAAACAGAGAAATAAGAGCAATTCAAGAACATTGAATGCCAATAAAAACCCCGAAAGGACAACTACTAGGAACTCCCCAGTGGAGTCACCAATTCTATTACGAAGAGAAATTCCTATGGCTTGGGGTACCACAATAGACAGCTTAACTCTAGAAATAAATCCTTTCCTATATGCAAGAGAAACCAAACAACTAACACTAAAGGATCTCGATTCGTACCTTATTCCGGACAATTGATGTAGATCCTCGTTGAGCTTTCTAACTTCAGCTTGAATTGATAAATTGCTTCCTCAACATTCAATAAACAAGACAAGCATATTATATATAATTTTGTTAGCTCTACTCTAGAATATATAATCAATAACATATAAGCATTTGAAATCATCCATGGATAAAATATTCATTCAAACACACATTATTGGATAGGAAAAGATATTTCTATTAATAGAAAATCAGTGATTACAATGAATACAAGTTTTGTCAGCGCGTCTGTGAATCGGAGAAATTGAGTCCCCCACTCGGGCCTTCACCACTTCAATCCTCCATCTCTCAATAGAGAGCTCACAAGCAAAAGGTAAGCTTGGGAAGAACACAAAAGTTCTCCAAGGGACAAAGGGGATGCAGACTCAAGCACAAGTTCCGCCAACAATGGACTATAGTTCTCTTGCTCTTAATTCCTCATGCCTTCAATGTATCCAAAGGGTTCCTTATATAGCTCTTCAATGGGGTAATGAAAGGTTGAATCTGAGAGATCTCAAGGAATATGGAAGGCCAAGAGACAAGTGAGTTAGATCCACATCAAGGAATGCTCCAAAAAAATTTGGTCTTTTGCACACATCCCGATGTACGCGGTTTTAGGGGTCAAACCCGTGTATATGTGCAATAAAGGGTTTAAAAGTCACGTATGGAAAATTTTACATGTTTTTAGGGATGATCAAGGAAACATCAAAGGAACAGAAATGGTCCATGGGGTCTAAGGAGTCTCCATAGGGACAGGGAAGGCCATAAAAGTGTGATTCACCATGTGTGGTAAAATCAGCTATAACATGTATTATTTTATTCCTAATACTATGTATTTCAATTGTTTTGGTTTGTCTACCCACCACATAGATAAATGAAAATTCTTAAATGCATTAGGAGATATTTTGGATTTATTTTCATTTTGAATGTTTGGTAATGCACAATATCAAGGAACTAGATGTGCAGGTCATGTTGGTTGTGGAGTTTGATCTTATTGATTCAAATATTATATTTCAATCGTGTTTTGATCCCATCCCTTGACGGGGGGTGTAGGGGGGGTTTCCTTCCACTATAGTCCCCACAGGGTGGGGGGGGGGGATATTTTGGGATACCCCCCTCCTAGAGGGGGTTCAAAAGAAGCTCCCCCGTAGTGAAAATTTAGAAAAACTATGCGTTGTAAAATGTCGTAATTTTAGAGTCATGACTTGGTCAACAAGGGTTGATTTACGAGTCCATGGTTTTGGGAAGCTAGTTGTATTTTCCCATGGTATTCCCTTTTTAAAAGGAAGGAATTTTAATACAGTTGTGTATTTTAGTTTAGCATTGTAAAAACAATATCTATGATTGTGTGCAAGAGTTTATGAGAGAGTGAAGAGGAAGTGCAGCGAGGTTGTTACAAGTTGCATCCTTTCATTTTGTTGGGTGGTATAAATATAAAAGGACTGGAAATTTATGTGTGTATGTATCCCATATTGGTTGAAGCATGTTATATTGGTGTCTCTCTTGTAATGTTTTATAATTTTTAATATTTTAATATTTTTTATTTTTATTGCTCTACGGTCTTGTTTTCTAATAGGTCGAGGAAGAGGTGTTGATTGTAGAAGAGGTGGAAAAGGTGGCCATAGCGGCGCTATTAGATGTTACAATTATAATTATGGTGGTTACGTTTCTATGGAATATGATTTACATCGACAACCATGGTGTTCTTATTTTTCAGTGAATACATAAAGTATTCAGGACTACCTTGATGTTAAATGGGAAGCTATATTTAGAAACAAGACAACAAACTTGATCAACTCACAGTATTGGGATGGTAATAGAGGATTTGGTCTAACCATTAACAATATCACTTGTGGAGGATCCTAAATGGGTGCTACCACTAATATCATATAACATCCAAATATTAAAAAAGAAAGTACAAAGGAACCACAATTCTATCCCATACAACAAAGTGAAAATTTCAAAATTGTCTATGAGATGTTTCAACATATGCAAGATCCTTCATCACCCGTAGTTGGAGAACACTACACATATCGAGTTTGGGGTTTGAATCCATTATTACTTGGTTGAGGAAATAATTTGGAACTTTAATTCTCATGTAATAAATTAGAAGAAACTTCTTTATCTTTGGATTAAACAATTTTCTTACATGTTGGAAGATGAAATATTAACACATAATTTGCAAAGTTCTCATTAGAATCTTGTTGGAACTGAGGAAGAGGATGACCTAATCTCACCTAACCTCCCTAAAAGGAAAATTAACATAATCATCAAAAGGGGAAAAATGCATTGGGAGGGAATTCATGTTAGATGCACATCAAGATGGATGTGATATCATGGATGCCATACGGGATCTTAGCTCTAATGTTAATATTATTACTAAGAAGTCTTAGAAGGATATAGTGTTGGATTTATCTTATAAAATAGGGGTGGGGTTGAATCAGTATAAACTAAACATTACACATTGTTCCACTTAATAAATTTTCATCACTTAAAACTTTTCAACTGAAGTAATTTTAAGCACAATTGCACATAAGAACTGAAGAATAAATATATGTATATCTATAGATTAAATGAAGTTTTACATCGCTCGGAGAATACAATATCCAGACATGACCACTAACTCATTTCAAGTGCCATCCTCATACACAAGCAACAAAATATTGGATACAGGAACTGACCTGTAATGAACTCAATCTATGTGAGAACCAACTCATGAACTTCAGGAACCACCATGAACAAATGTCTATCTTACTGTGCAAGATATGACTTGTATAAATCAAACACCAACCTGTGGAGGTAGTTTCTTCAACTACAACTAAATGGAAGAAACCACTCCTAAATTGTATTTACCATCTCTTACTAAAAGGAGGCTCCAACCCCTTGAATGTTTTACCAACTTTGACTTGAAGGAAGCACCAACTCCCCCTTCAACATCAATGGAAAAGGGATTATTTTGGTAATGAAATACCCCTATATTCAAGATCCTTAGTTTATACATGTATTAATTCTTGGGTGTCGGGTCATATATAATACTGAATTGTACCATTCTTCCACGTCACAAATTGTTTGGAGCATAAAATATTCCTAATTTCCCCCTTATATACTCAAAAGTTTCTCTAGGAATTAGTTTTGTGAAAATATCTGCAAATTGTTCCTTTATATCCACATACTCCATTTTGAATATATTTTCAATAACCTATTCTCTTACAAAATGATATTTTATGGGAATGTGTTTGGTTTTAAAATGCATTATCTTGTTTTTTGATATATTGATCACACTTGTGTTGCAGAGAAGATTGATATGGGCTGGTCATACTCTACTTGAACATGTTTCATAGTTTTCCTATTCCATATTACTTTCACACAACATGATGCTGCAGAAAAATATTTTTCTTTTGTTGTGGATAAGGACATTGAGAACTGTTTCTTACTTATCAGGAAACTAAGCACTTCCATAAGAATAAAGTGACTCCACTTATTCTCTTTGTATCACCAATATTTCTTCCTATCCAAACTATATATGTGTATGATTATAATGTAATTTTTTCATTACATGGATACCATAATCCAAGATTCAGTTTTCCTTTCATATAATTGAAAAATCTCTTCATCCTAGACATGAGGTTTTTTGGGTGTAGCTTGAAATATTGCAACTAGTCCTATATCCTGCATTATGTCGGGTCTTAAGACCGTCACATATAGAAAAACTCCCAATCATTGAACGACAAATATTTTTATCCACTTTGTTTTCTTCATCTTCTTTGCTTAATTTGAATCTAGTAATCATCAAAGTACATACTGGTTTGCATTCTTCCATGTTGAATATTTTCAACATTTCTTTTATGTACTTGGTTTGAGAGATGAAAATTTTATTCTTCAATTGAGATATTTCTAACCCCAAGAAAATATATAAATCTCCCAGCATGGACATTTCAAGTTATTTCTTCATGTTTAGGGAAACGTTTCGGCTAAGGATGTTCTTACTAATTCCTAAAATAATTTCATCCACATAGAACTTGATTATATTCATGTTTCTATATTCTATGTTTATGTACAAATTACTATATACATGACCCTTTTTAAATCGTTGTTTTCAAAAATATCTCTCTAACCTTGAATACCAGGCTATCTGTTCCTATTTGAGTACATATAATACTCTTTTTAATTTGTATACATAATATATATTATCTGAGGAGGTGAATCCTTCTATCCCTTTTATGTATACTTCCTATGTTATGTTATTGGAGCAGGAATAGGACAAAAACATTATGATCACCTCCATCCAAGCTACTAGAGAAATTTTTTCTTCAAAGTCTATTCCTTCAACTTGTGCATATCCTTTGCATACTAATCGTGCCTTGTTCTTGAGAACTTCTCCTTCCTAATTTAATTTTTTTCTACAAACCCATTTTTTTCTAATGATGTTTTTTTGTTTAGGTCTTGGAACAAGCTCCCAAGTATGCTTCTTCTCAATTTGTTTCAATTACTATTTCATATCCTTGATCCAATGTACATCACTTTTATCTTCATTAAAACAATTTCATTCTACTTGAAATTGTTGATGTATTTGTAACTTTGGAATGTATTCACTTGTATATCTTATGTATTGTACCCCAATGTTTATTCTGGGAAGTGTCTGTAGTGTATTTGAGTCATGCCATGCCCTGATGTTCCTATTGGGAGATTCAATAATGTAAACAAGTCATGTAAAGTGGGTAACCCTCCTTATTGTTCAAGGGTTAAAGTCCCCACAGTTGTGGGGCATTAGGGTTATTAGACTCTCCTATAGAAGTCGTCCCTAGGTGAGTTAATGTAAGTCAGGTCATTAGTACCCCAGTTGTGGTTACTCGAGCCTACATAACTAATTTAGGATTACTCAAGCCTACATAACAGAGTTAAAGGTTAAGTGAATTAAATAATATAAATAGAGAGTGAGACTCTCTATTTATTACACACAAACTCACTCACTAGGGTGCACGAGTGAGAGAGAGGAAGCTGGGATCAGAGAAAGAGACAACTGCTGTCGGAGATCATCTTTATGTTTTCGGGTTTTACTTTTGCTATTGGTGCTCATTTTATCTCTGAGGAAGTGATGGTTTTTTATCATTTATGGTTTCCCTGAGGAAAATTCTTTGTGTCTCTTGTCTCTTGTGTTTATTGTTGTGCATGTTATTCTCTCAGATAAGATCCCAAGATCATATTGGTTAAATGATAAAAACATAACATGGTATTAGAGCTAACCTGAGAAGAAGACATTGTGCAGCCATAGAATCTAGGGATTCTTACTTTTTGGGTCTCTCTCCACAATCCATCAGCAAAAGGATGTTGGGATAACTCTCCATTGAAGGGCGCATGTTTCTATTGAAGCGAAATTTGATTCCAGGCATTTTCAGTTTTTGGTGTGGGAAATTAGGGCTTTTCTCATAAGAGGAATTTTTGAGTGAACCCAACATAGGATTTATTTCCTCATAAAAATCAAAGTTTAGAGACTTGGGTCGATATTTTTGGTTACGTGAAACTATGGGAAAGTCAAACCCTAGTTTGACCCAGGGCCTGGAAAACCCTAAAATATTGAAACTGATAAGTTTTTGTAAATTATCTATATCTCAGGATTGCAGAAGTCACAGGGGCTGAAAATTTCACAGTTCAAAGCTAAAATCCTGATGTACACTATTTCAGCCTCCGATTCGCTATATTCTAGGAGATATGATTCCTCTAAGTTAGGGTTCCAGCCTCTTCTAGGATTCATCCCTAAACAGTACACCCGGGGAGAATTTCTATATCTCGGGCTACCAAGGTCCAAATTAAATTTCTCAAGATGTTCCTGAAAGGGAACGAACTTTAATTTATGTGGTATAATTTTTAGACTCTGAAGATGAAAAAGTGACACATGGAAGTCCGTACAACTTCACTATGCTGAACAATCCTAAAACAGGTCACCTTGGGAAAATAGTCATAATTCCCAATTGGTGAAATCAATTCTGATGAAACCTATGGTGTTGGAACATAGACATGAGAGCATACCTTAGTATAAGGTTTTAGACATAGAGGAGCAGTAATTACATAGATACCATAGAAACGGTATCAGGAATTTATGTAGAAGAAATTCAAAAACTAGGGCTTCCTGTTTCGGGAGCTTCCCTCCACTATTTTCAGAAAAGGAGTACATTGGAAAACTCACCTTCAATAGGTCTATCTTTCTATCCAATAAGATCTGAAAGATTCCAAGTTTTGAAAATTAGGGTTTCTCTGACAAACCCTAGATCAGCCAGCTCCGGAACCAGGACGGACACCTCAAATCGATAAGATCTAATATTTTTCTATTTACATATGAGGTTCTCATTTCTAAATGACTAGTCACACAAGCTTGATGAAAAGCTTGGTGAAGCTCACAACTTCCAAGCATGGAAGTATAGGATCTCACTAGTTCTTGAAGGAAATGAATTGGACACCTACATAAGTAGAGAGGTTCCAGTTTCAGAGGGAGGTGAGGCTAAAAACCTTACACAAGAAGAACTTGGTCAAGGCCAAGAAGATCATTGCTGATTCAATCACGGATCAACTTGTACCACAAGTGTCTTCCCTAAATACACCAAAAGAGATGTTTGATTTCTTGACCAAGCTATTTAAAGGGAAGAACGTAAATCAGAAGATGACTTTGAGAAAATAGTTGAAGAATGTGAAGATCGAGAATGAAAAAACCATACAGTCATACTTTACAAATCAAATAAGAACTTGAAGTGGTAGAATAAGAAGTGGAGAATGCAGAAGTTTTGATAACCACCTTGAATGGCCTCCCAGGATCATGGGATTCATTCTTTCGAGGAACGTATGTCGTAAGGAAGTGATTACTTTCAGGAGACTCTGGGAATAAGAAGAAGTTTGACTTATAATAAGAGAAGAGAAGATGAGAGCAACTGAAGATAAATCTCTCACCATCCAAAGAAGATCCCTCAAGTGATGAGTAATACGAAGGACTCAAATCTTAAAGAACCACTTATCCATCTTAGCATTTGGATAATAAATGATGAATGAAGAAGACGATGAAGATGAAGGTTCAAGAAGGAGTCTACCCACGAAACAAATAAAGATAACTAGTCAATTGTCATTTCATGATATTGTTCTGTTATGCATTTTTTATATTCAGTTGATGTATTATGCTTGGTAGAATGTTTGCATTAATGATAGTATACTACTAATATGCATGTGATGGGTAAGTAGCTCATGGTGCTCTACAACTCTCCATTGCTACTTATCTAGAATGAAACCTCTTTGATGACATATTGGCTTAGTGCACAATCTCAATGTTGTCTTGGTAGATATGGAAGGCATCTAGAAAGTTTTCGTGAGATATGGATGAATGTTGTATTGGATAAAATAGTTGCATATTCATATATCTTGATGCAAAATAATTTTTCATTATGAATATACCTTATGAAATGTTTCTAACCATACAACTAATGCATTTGACTTGTAGGAAATATCGTCTAAAATCACCTACAAGTAAAGAAGGATGAGTTTTGTTCCTAAGAAAAAGTGATGATAGTTCAAGATGAAGATTAATATGACAAATGAAGGGACATCATTGATGCAGAACCTTCTAGCTATGAAGAAGTAACAAAAAATAAAGGGAAGACCAGTTCAAGAAGAATGATGTCTATGATGCAGTATCGATACATGAAGGGAAGTTCATAGTTCCATCATGCAGTAGATGGAAACATCGTGGGATACAAGGAAAGATTCATAGCATGAGGATTCTCACAAAATGAAGGCATATACTATGAAGAGACATTTGCAACCAGTGAGAGTTGAGACACATGACAGGAAAAATCATGTGTGCAAATGAAAGAAGGCCTTGTATGAGCTCAAAAGACACCCATGGGATAACACATACATAAGGAGATTGATGAAGATCTGAACCTTTACGACAAGGTTGAAGATGAAATCCTATAGAGGATGATAGGCTCATAGATGGGTGCGAGAAGATAGAGGGATAATGATGCTTCACTTCAGAGGGAGTGACTCTAGAAGATCTTGAGGTTCGACATGGTACGACAGGATGGACAAATTATTGATGACTCTAGGATTTACTAAGAGTAAAACAGATTCCAACCTTTTCTTCAAGGTTGAATGTGGAAGACCAGTGGTGCTCCTGTTACATGTCGATGACTTGTTCCTAACAGGAAAAGAGGAACTCATTAGAGTTGCAAGAAGGATACTTGCTTCCAAGTTCGATATGGAGGACTTGGATATGATGCCATGATGTATCATTAGATGATTAGGTCCTTGATGTACCTGATGAATACAAGACCAGATATTTGCTTTGCTATGAACACCTTGATCTAGTTCCTAACATATTCGAGACATGTTCACTTGATTGTTGCAAAGCATATTCTGAGGTACCTGAAGGGTACAATTGATTATGGGCTCAAGTATGAGGAAAATCAGAAGATTAACCTGGAAGGTTATGTTGATTCATATTGGGCAAGCAGTGCCATTGATATGAAGAGCACTTTAGGGTGCTACATTAGTATGGGATCAGGTGTGATCTCTTGGTTTAGAAAGAAACAATCTTTCTTGACACTGAGTACAAGTGAAGCAGAGTATGCCGCAGCTTGTTCAGCTAGTTGTGAGGTAGTATGGATGAGGAAGATACTGTCTAATTTATTTGATCTCCAATTGGATGCTACTTGTATATATTGTGACAACCAGAGTTGTGTGAAGTTGTCAAAGAACCCGATGTTCCATGACAAGTCGAAGTATATTGAGATCAAATATCACTATATTAGGGATATGGTGTAGAGAGGAGAGGTGAAGCTCTAGTATGTTGTGATAGATGAACAAATATATGATGTGTTGACTGAGACATTGGCCAGAGTGAAGCTTGAGGACTTTAGGAAGAAGCTTGGCATTCTTTAGGTCAAGGTTCCCTCCAAGGGGAAGTGATGAGTCCATGAGACATTCTGACATGGTGAGAGGATTGGTTCCTTCCATGATAAGATGTAAGGCTTGATCCATTCTGTGATGGTGAGAGGATTGGTTCCTTCCATGGTCAGATGTGAGTGTTGAGCCATTCTGAGGTGACTGTGAGATGTGTTCTCACATGATAATATATAAGCACCGAATGTCATTCTCTAAATGGAGGCACCTGGTCAGTTACCAGGAATACTCAACCTAGAGCTGAGGGCCATTCTGATGTGACTATGGGATGTTCTCCCACATGATCAGATGTAAGTGTAGAGCCATTCTGATGTGACTATGGGATGTGTTCCCACATGATCAGATGTAAGTGTAGAGCCTTTCTGAGGATACTATGGGATGTGTTCCCACATGATTAGATATAAGTGTTGAGCCCTTCTAGCATGGATGTGGGATGTGTTCCCCACATGGCTGGATATAAGTGCTGAGCCCTTATTACATGGTTATTGGATGTGTTCCTCCCATGGTCAGATATAAGTGTTGAGCCTTTCTGACATGGTTCTTGGATGTGTTCCTCCCATGGTCAGATATAAGTACTGAGCCTTTCCAATATGGTTCTTAGATGTGTTCCTCCCATGATCGGATCTGAGTGCTGAGCCTTTCCGGTATGGTTCTTAGATGTGTTCCTCCCATGATCAGATGTGAGTGATGGGAATTTCTTACATGGTTCTTGGGTATGTTCCTCCCATGGTCAAATGTGAGTGCTAGGCGTGCCTTTCTGACATGGTTGTTGGATGTGTTCCTCTCATGGTCAGATGTAAGTGATGGGTTGGCCATTCTGACTTAGGGTTAGATATAAGCATTGAAGAGGACCTACATGGAGGTTAGGCCTACAACCAACATGAAAAACGGTTGGCTCTATAGAACTTCCTGTGACGAGAAGAATCAAGAGATAACACTAGTGATGATAACCCAGTGATGATCCAGCAATGATGATCCAGATCGAGTGATGATATAGATCCAGTGATAATGATCTATATTGAGTGATGATCTAGATCCAGTGATGATGATCCAGATCTAGTGATGATCCAGATCCAAGGATGATGATCCAGATCCAAGGATGATGATCCATATTGAGTGATGATACATATCTAGTGATGATGATCCAGATCTAGATGAAGATTAATTGAATATGAAGATGACTTGAATAAGAAGATGACAAGAACTTGATGATGAACCATATGATACAAAGAAGAATACTTGTGCTGATAAATTATGTCGAGAGAATACCTTCCTAGTTAAGAGGGAGTGTTGATGTATTTGTAACTTCAAAATGTATTAACTTGTATATCTTATGTATTGTACCTTGATGTTTATTCTAGGAAGTGTATGTAATGTATTTAAGTCATGCCATTCCCCGATGTTCCTATTGGGAGATTCAATAATGTAAACAAGTCATGTAAAGTCATTATGGGTAACCCTCCTTATTGTTCAAGGGTTAAAGTCCCCACAGTTGTGGGGCACTAGGGTTATTAGACTCTCTTAGAGAAGTCGGCCCTAGCTGAGTTAATGTAATTCGGGTCATTAGTACCCCAGTTGTGGTTACTCAAGCCTACATAATTGAGTTATGATTACTCGATCCTACATAACAGAGTTAAAGGTTAAGTGAATGAAAGAATATAAATAAAGAGTGAGAATTTCTATTTATAGCACACAAACACTCACTCACTGGGGTGCATGAGTGAGAGAGAAGAAGTTGGGATCAGAGAAAGAGAAAACTACTATCAGAGGTCATCTTTATGTTTTCAGGTTTTACTTTTTCTATTGTTGCTCATTCTATCTCTGAGGAAGTTGCAGGGTTTTCTCCTTTATGGTTTCCCCGAGGAAAATTATTTGTATCTTGTCTCTTGTGTTTATTGTTATGCATGTTATTCTCTCAAATAATATCCTAATATCATATTGGTTAAATCATAAAAATATAACATACATAGCAGGGAAACATGTACTTATTTTGTACCATCATTTAAGAGTCTTCTTCTTGTTTCTACACCAACATTTTTATCTCCCATAATGAGATGTTATGAATGGTAATTTTCAACAAATCTAGAAGGATTTTTTGTATTAGGTCACCTTACTTCTTTTGTTCCTTCTTGAATAAGGTTTCCTTGTGGCTATGTCATCCTTTCTTCATCGTGTAGCATTTCTGAGGGTTTTTCAGGCATGGGTTGGTCATTGTATTCATCTATTTTTCTAATTTTGAACTCTTCATATAATATGTTTTTGGTATTTCTATCATCTTATTCAACCTTATATTGTAACCTAATAGTTGCATATCCTAGAAAAATTCGTTCATCAAATCTTGAATCAAATTTCCAAGACTCTCATCATTTATTCTTATGTATAATTGACTTCTCAATATCCATTAATGTTTGACAATAGGTTATATTCCTTTCCATTTTTCATATGGATTCATGTTGTTTCCATCCCAAATTTGCGCTTTGTTTAAAATGCGAAAAATTGTATGAATTGCTAGTGTCCAGAAGATCTCAGATAGTTTGGAGTCATTTAGCATGGTTCTTTCCATTTGCTACAATATTATGTTTTTTCCTTTAGCTCCTCCATTTCGCTATGGAGTTCTGGCTACTGAGAACTATCTCATGATTCCATGACTTTCATAGAAATCCACAAACTCATTCGATGTGTATTCTCCACCATTATCTAATCTTAGGAATTCAATTCTTAGATCAGTTTTTCTTTTGAAAATTTCCATGAAGATATTAAAGAATTCAAAATTTTCTGATTTTTTCTTGAGAAAGAAAACACATGTCATCATAGTGTAGTCATCTATTAACAATAGTAAATAAAATTCAAAACTCATTATTTTGTTTCTTATGGGTCCACATAGATCCATATAAACTAACTCCACTAGTTTTGTTTTAGTATACTCCTTTCTCTTAAATCCTATTAATTCTTGCACATGATCTAGGAACTAAGAATCAATCTCATGAAAGAATAATCAACAAATACTGATGAAATGGTGTTAATCGGAACCAGAATGGTTTCCTCTGTGTATATTCAATAAACAATGAATGGTTACAATAACAATGTCAAGCAATAGCTTAACTCCATGAAGAATTCAAATACCTAAGGAGACAATTCGAATTTAGTGAGTGAGTCTAGCTTAACTGACTCTTATCCATTCAATCACACTCAGTTAACCACTTAAGCAAAACCCTAATTGACTCACCAAACCCTAACTAAATTCAGAGTGTAATAAATGACTGAATCTCAACTGAACGAGATCAAACACATGTCATAGCAAGCTAACCATCAAGTTCTAGTGCTCCATGACTTCAATTAACCCCGATGAAGTTAACTGAAGCTGAACTGACCATCAGAAGTTGGTGGAGGTGCCCTGTTGACTCCAGATCATTAAATAATAATAAATAATCATTAAATAATATATTTAATGAGAGGAGGCACCCTAACTGACTGGTTGAACTGATTGTAACCACCAGTTATCAATTAGGTGCATTAATATCACTCAGATCACCCTCGGAGTGCTCCAGTTAGCCTCCTTGACTGTAGGAGAAGGCTAAGTTATCCTCCTTGACTGTAGGTAGGTGTGGGTGTGACTTGATGATGGAAATTAATGCTCCACTGATGTCAATTAAACTTAGGATAGTGGTTTAACTAGGCCAATTTGACCAAAAGAGTGTGTATGATGGTAAATGTCTCCAACAAATCCCACTCTTGTTTTTTCCCATGTTGGAATTGCTTATAGATATATTGTATGATATTTGTAATCTTAAGGATATATCTCATAGCTTGTTCTTTTCTAATATTGACAAGGTTATCAAAGTTTATATGACCCATTCATTTGTGCAAAATCCATCTTTCATATATTCTCCCTAGACAACATTTTTCTTCCTTTTCATCTAGAATGTAGAAATTGTTTCAGGTTCTGGTTGTGGTTGCTACTATACTACATTTATATTTGTATTTTATTTTTCACTTCTATGAATAAAAGGTGAGAGTGTGTTTGTGGTCACAAATTAGACTCACTATGATTATATTATGCTTCATAGTCTTGCCTAATGGGAGATTGTTTGTTTTATTTTTCTAATTTGCAAGACTAACCATGCCCTTACCAATTATTTTTGTTGATCTGTTGTCTCCAAAGTACACATTTCCTCCCTTTTCTTTCTTAAAATTCAATAAATTTCCTTTACCTATCATCATGTGTTTAGAACATCCATTATCAATATACCATTCACCCTTTTTGCTATGCACATGTAATGCTAGGCTGTATCCTTCATGACTCAATTTACCATATTTTTTCTGCCATATTTTTGTAGATATTTATTTAACAAGACTATTTTCAATTGATCTGAGAAATTAAGACTGATTCTCACACTCCTTATTCATATGTTCGTGATTGTTGCATTTTTTGTATTCGTGGTTTGTACTTAGAGGATTGACAGGGGTTAAGTTTTCTTTCAGATTTTTGGCCCTGTTTTAATGTCACTCTTCCTATAGTAGGATATATTCTCCTCAGGATAGTTATTCAAAAAGTCTCTTCATTTTACTGCATTGTGATCAAAATTACTACATAAAAAATAGTTCCATATGAAAAGTGTTTGGTACCTTGTAAAACAATAACTTCCTAATTGCACAGAGTTGATGTTATGAGGGAGGGACACATTTTTTTCAAAATATTGGTCTTTTATTGGCATAAAGTTCTTGACTCCATCCGCATAGCTCCTATAACCATCCTCATATTTTTTATTATGGTTCTCTTTGCTCTTTTCTAGTTCCTTTTAATGGATTCCGAGTATTCTTTCTCTATTTTTTACAGAGGTTGAGTTGATCATTTGATTTTTGTAGTTCTCCTTATAGGTGTATAACTTCAATTTCCATCTTTTGACACCTTTTTTCCTTGTGTTTTAGTGTTTCCATCATCTCCATTTTTTACATTCTTGTTTCCTTAGCTTGCTCTTATGTGTTGAAAGTTTCTCCTTCAGAAATTTATTTTTCTTCCCATATTTTTCTAACTCTTCCAAAGCACTGATTAGTTCTCTTTCGAAATCTAGTTCAGCTAGTCCTTATCTCCTAATTATTCATCTTTGAAAAAAGTATCCATGGTGATAAGAATAATTTCTTGTATTTTCATTTCTACACAACAATCTGTCTTCCAAAATTGACACTTCTCCTTCCGTGACAACACTTACATGTTTGGTCACACAACAACACTTCATGAACGCTATTGTTAGTCACCAAAAGGATATTTGTAGATGGATAGGACATATTTAGGACTTTTTTAGCACCCCCATACCTCTTTCTGGGTCTTTTGGATTCTTAGGATTTTGATGAATAAGTTTCTAGACATAACCATCTCCTGAAAACCACTGAAAAAACACTATAAAATGCATTTTCTCCCAAAAACGTAGGTTGCTAGTGTTACACTAGTGTTTTTTACCTTGCACATGTTAGTTTCCAGTTTTCCACTAGTTTATACCCTCAGAATGCAAAAACAATTATAAAATTTTGAATTTTGGGTGGTTTGGGTGGTTTTGAAACTGCCTCCTTGGTTGTAATTATTCCTTCCTCGACCTAATATCTTTTATTTTCTATATAAGAGAGGGAGAGGAGACCATGAAGGGGACTTATCCTTGAGTATTGCTATGCCAGCATAGTTTGGACTCTCACCCCCCTCACCTATTCCCTAATTTTCGTCTATCTTTGCTATAGAACTTGGAGGTTGGGATTCTTGGAGGAGAGAGGAAGGAGATCTAGCTCAAAGGTTTCATGAGGTTCCTTGAATAGG
The DNA here is from genome assembly GCA_001517045.1 of Pseudotsuga menziesii. Classification (NCBI taxonomy): domain Eukaryota; kingdom Viridiplantae; phylum Streptophyta; class Pinopsida; order Pinales; family Pinaceae; genus Pseudotsuga; species Pseudotsuga menziesii. The sequence goes on from LPNX010036972.1 coordinate 368,468, forward strand.
GAGAAGGTATATCTTGTACTTATTTCATTGTTTAATAAATAATTGACATTCTTTCCTTTCCAAATCATTGTATGTACATATCAGTTTCTAATAATATGTTGTTGTTATGATATTAGGGCTTGATGTTATTTAGAATATTAATATATTACATGTGGTATGCTTGGTTTGAGGAAGGTTGGAAGAGTTTTTGTAGGTTCCTTAATGGAAGAAAAAAAGGAGGGATAAAGGGAAAGATTGGATTAGCCTTCATATAAGGTATGCATCCTTCTAACCCTTGAATGTTTTCTTTGTTTCATTCTTGCAAAATAATTTATGTTAGTTTATAGAACCCCTAGTACGTTGGTGGCCTCACCCCAACCATAGGAAAAATTTCCCTAACAACAAAACTGGTGGCTTGGCTAGGATCAAGACTTGACTTCTTTAGGTTCTCCTTGTTTATTTCTCTAGTTCCTTTTAAGGCCTGATTCTGGTTTTTTAAGTTAAAAACAACCATTGAGTCATTATAAACATCTTCCTTGTTTTTTTGGGAGTGCTTTTCACATTTTTTGCACCTTCCACTACCCACATGCTTGTGCTAGGCCACACACTACCATTTTTTCCATGTACATGTAGGTGCGAACTGATACAACCTACATTTTAAATGCTAGTGATAGTATAGTGCACTATTGTTTCCCTCTTTTCAATGATTTATTCACCTTTTGGAATTTTCTTGAGGGGCCTAGTTACAATATGTAGGGTCCCTATTGTTCCCTAACCTATTTAAGACCACTTGGAAGTGGTGTATTATCCTTTAATTGATATTAACTTTGTGTTATAACATTTTTTGAATCATATACGATTGTACCTTGATTTTTCATGACCTCCTTGCTTGGCATGACCTTGTATTGTTTGGTGTTGATCATCCTTTGTTACTAGGTATAGCCTAAACTTGGGAGTCATTTGATCCCTATCTTCTTTAGTATTTTTTTTTTATCAAAATCCTTATTCCAAGGTGTTTAACTTTGTCTCTTATGCAATTCCTCCTTCCAAAATATATCTTGTCAAACCTTAGGCCAGTTAATGGTTCTGGTTTGTGGACATAATAAATAATCCAATTTGCTTTGTTTTACATCATATGCATGTACTTGTTCATAGTTTGTTTTCCTTTTTCATTTTAAAAGAAAAAGTAAAAATAAAAAGTATTTTCCTAATATGTATTTAGTCTAGTGTCATTAGACTTAGGTGAATTTCATATCTTTGTTTTTTGAAAACATAAAAGGAGATCTTTCATTTATGGCCTGTATTTTCAATTTTGAAAAGAAAAAGAGAAGTAAAATATTTTTATTTTGAACCTCTTTCATATTTTCTATGTTGCTTCCTCTTTCAAGTAAAAAAAAAATTAGTTTCATCACTTCTACCCTTTTGAGTAATCAACAACCATTAAAAAGAACGTTGATAAATAAAATACATTAGTAAGTTTTATTTTTATGGATGACACACACTAGTCTAGGCTAATTTTTTCAGTTAGGGATTATAAACTACCCAAAACTATTAAAATCAAACATAGTTTCATTTCTTTAGGAAATCCAACCTTATAAAGAGGTGAAACAAAAATATCCTCTCACATAGGATTCAAGCACAAGTTCGTGTGAGATTGAGTTGTAGAGATACCCTACCAATACTCGGTTGAGAATATGCTAGATTTGTTGCATGCCTGGGGATTCACTTAGTACCTCCTTTTGGTACTGTGTGGTGTCTGGTACTATTTGAATTTTCATACTAGATACCCTGTCCATGCACATCGATTGGACTGACATATATTCCACTAGAACCTGCTTGTTATTTTGGTATCCTTAGTATCATTCCCTTTAGGGATCTTACACAGGTGACGATGGAAGGATATTTACATTGTACTTAGGGAATACTATTATAATAATCAACCCATAGTTACCCATATATGACATTAATTAAATCATTTTTGTCTTATTCCTAGATTCCTAGATTCCCTCTCTATGCTAGTTGACTTCTACATGTTCTGGAAGTCAATACTTGCTAAAATAGGTCATGGAGCTCTTTGGAATATTCCTAGAAACATATTTATCATTTTTTCTTTATTACTAGTTCATTAAAGTACATATCTACCTTTTCTGAAAGATTCCTTGCTTTACAGCAGTTTTAAGGCATAAAGGAAAAGCTAGTCTAGGGGAACTTTCCTTGTTTTTTGACCACATCATCCTCCTTCCTTTTATCCAAAAAAAATAATGAATGAGTTGTATTTCCACCACTTATTATCTTTACCACTTTATTTATATAATTTGTGAAGACCTTCATAGATTTGGAAAGTCCTTTTTGCACCTATGGGGTATTTGACTTATTTTAGTGAGCCTGCTTTTTTACCAATTCGAATAGAAAACTAGTGATTTTGAATATCTCATGTAATTATATATTTGAGTATCCTAATAATTCATATGGTTGGATAATTTACACTTATTCAATACAGGATTAATTTATGCTCCAATTTCAATCTCCTTTTGTGTGAATTTTGCATGTTTGGTTAGACTTTTTGTGAGTGTAATTGATCTATCTCTTGGGTTCAATGTCCACATGGTATTAGAGGATTTGTATATTGATTTCTCTCCTTAAAAATTGTTATTGCGGGTTTATAATCACTAAATTAGAGTGCTTCTACTAACTGAAGGGCGCAAGAGCTGAGATATGGACCAATCTCAAAGGATCATCTTGACTCCATTCAATTTCTTTGAATGGAAAGATGAGATGGAGATATTGTTGAGAGAGAAAGGTATATATAGGGTTACCATGGATACTAAGGAAGAACCCAATGCAGCTGCAGAGAAAATCAAATGGCACAATAGGAGGGATGAGGCCTATGGTCTTTTCTGTTTGAGTATTTCAAGAGACCTCCTCTTTAATCTAGATTCATTGACATCTCCTAATGAGGTGTGGGAGAAGCTTGAAGATATTTTTGGAAAGACATATGAGATGAGAGGACATCAAATTGAGAGTGAATTGATCTCCTTGATTCCTAGTATATTTGAATCATTGAAACTCTATTTGACCAAGTTTAAGGCCCTTCTTTTGTAGTTAAAACAATGTGGGAATGAAAAGAAAGAGGAGTAACTAGTTTTGACCATTCTCTCAAATATTGGTCTTGACTATTTAGTGTTTTTTTCAACCTTCTATGCTAATAAATTAATAGGTCAAACCTGGAATATTCTTAAGCTTGTTGAGTTCATGGAATCCCTCACTTAGGAGCAAGATAAATTGGTGATGATGGGTGCAATAAAACCTTCAAAAGACCAAGATTTGGTTGCTGAATATTTGAAGGTGGATTCAAAAAGAAAGAAAAAATCTAAAAATCCACCTGAGAAAAATAAAGACAAAGAAAAGTCTCAAGAGGAGTCCTTTGGCTCCAAGAAGAACCCCTAGAAGAAGAAGAGAAAAGGAGAAATGAGCAAGTGCACATACTGCAGTAAGGGCTATCATCTTGAGAGATCTTGTATTAAAAAGAAAATTGACACGGTGACCCAACTCCTGGAGAAGAACAATATCTCCCTTCCCGATTGCTCAAAGAAGAGGGAAGGAGGATCAAATTCAGAAGAAAAGGAGAGAGTACATGCCTTGGTTGCTGGAACCTCAAGCTCGCCTAGCTTCATCATTGATCCTAGAGCTTCCAGACATATCATTTCAACAAGGGAGATATTTTTGTCTCTTGACATGTTGAAAGGTCCACCAAAATTTTTGCGAGATAACTCTCTGACTGACAGTATGGGAAAGGGTAGGATTGATCTTGACAATGGTAATTTCAATAATTTGTTGTATGTTCCAGGTCTTGCCTCTAATCTATTGTCAGTGTATGAGATGAATCACACCGGGTCTCCAAAGAAAGTCATTTTCTCCCACAATTAAGTTTAAATCACTGATATTTTGAATGGTAAAGTCATAGAAAAATGTGTTGTTGATCACACTTCGAAGGTATACAAGTTTTCCCATTTTCTACCCTACTCAAACCCCTATGCTCTTCTTACTCATGATAATGAAGCAAGCAATATTTGGTATGAAATATTTGGCCATATTAAATACACATATCTTTCTTATTTGAGTGAAAAAGACATGGTCATAGGGTTACCAAAGATCAAGTTTTCTAAGGGAGTCTATCAAGGTTGTATCCTAAGAAAACAGCCAGAGCACAAGTATGAGAGAGCTAGTCATAAGAGAACCTCTGCACATCTTGAGTTGATCCATAGTGACATTTCTGGTCCATTCCCTCATATGTCCATGAGTAAAGCCAAATATGCAATCACCTTCATATATTACTTTTTTAGGTATTGTTGGGTTTACTTCCTGAATCATAAGTCTGAATTTTTTGACCTCTTCAAAGTCTTTAGAGCCCTTGTTGGAAATCAGTCCGGGAGGAAAATCAAGATTATCATATATGAAAATGGTGGTGAGTATTTCAAGTTTGAGTTCATCCATTATTACAAATATGTAGGTATTCATATGCATCATTATATCCCTTACACACCACAGCAAAATGGTGTCACTAAGAGAAAGAACAGATCACTAAAGGAGATGGCAACTTGCATGATGGAGGATAAACCTTTACCACCAAATTTTTGGGCCAAGGCTATAAAATGTGCATCCTATATCTAGAATAGGGTGCCAAATAAGCATCTTGATGGTATGACTCCTTTCGAATCTTGGAGTGGTCACAAGCCATATGTGACCCATTTCAGGATTTTTGGCTTAAAGCTTTGGGCTAGAATTCCAACTGAAAAGAGGAAGGCTTTGCAACCCCAAAGCCAATATTTCCTATTTGTTGGGTATTCTGAAGATTAAAAAGTGCACAAGCTAATAAAATTGAGCACTAGCAAATCTTTCATTGAAATAAGTGTTCAGTTTGAAGAAGAGCCTTTAGCAGTAGTTGAAGTTGGAGAGTCCTCTTCACCACCACAACCATTGATTGTAAGTGAAGAGAATAATGAGTTTTATGATTCTGATATGTATGATAATGATGAATGAATTGCATATCCTAACATATCTACAGTACCAAAGTGGGAATCAAGGACCATTCATGTAGTTGGGAACTGGTTGGAAATCTTAATGACACTAGGAGGACTATATCTCAATTTGAGAGAGCCCTTTGTGTGAAAGATGAAATCTTTGCTGAGAAGTGTTATTTGATGATAGATTCTGATCCACATACATATGAATATGCAGCACATGATCCAAGATGGAAAAAAACAATGAAAGAAGAAATCAGCTCGCTCTAGAAGAACAACACATGGGAACTGGTTGATCTCTCCCTAGGGAGAAAGCTAGGGAAGTGTAAGTGGGTCCTTAAAAATAAGTTTTCTTCTGATGGTTCAAATTTTAAATATAATGAAATATTGGAATCCAAGGGATACACTTAGGTACATGGTATTTATTACAATGATACCTTTGCACTAGCGGCAAAGATGGACTCCATAAGGCTTGCTCTGGCCATTGCAGCTTTGAAGCAATGGGAGGTACATCACATGGATATAAAGTGTGCCTTTATGAATGGAGATATGAATGAAGAGATTTATATGCATCAACTAGGAGGTTTTTTATCTAATCCATTTTTAGTGCGCAGGTTAAAGAAATCATTGTATGGGATCAAGCAAGCCCCCAGGGCTGGGTATGCCAAGATTGATGGATTTCTTCTATCACTGAGTTTTATTTGATGGAAGTCTGATCCTAATGTCTATTTGGAGCTGATTCATTGTTATTTAATGATTATTGTTCTCTATGTGGATGACCTACTGATTACAGGAAGTTCAACGAAAGATATTGCATGCTTGAAGGATGCAATGAACCATGCCTTTTCTATGAAATATTTGGGATTGTTGAGCCAATTATTAAGTCTTAAAATTGCTTGATCCAAACATGGAATCAAGGTTCACCGGTTGAGGTATGATTCATATTTTCTCACCAATTTCAGCATGAAATATTGAAATCCAAGCAAGACTCCATTTCTTTTAGGAGTTAAGGTTGAAGAAGCAGGTTCTTCTACTATGGTATAGAATACACTGTATAGGAAGTTGATTGGGTGTTTGATTTATATTACACATACTCGACATGAATTATCTTATGTAGTTAGTGTGGCTTAAATATACATGGATTAGCCTCATGAGATCCATTGGAGAGTATCCAAGAGGATCCTAAACATTGTTCAGGGAACAAGGACTCATGGGATTTTCTACAAAGCAAAATCTGACTTAGAGCTAGTTGGATTTACTCACAGTGATTGGGCATGTGACAACACAGATCGAAAGTATACCTCAATATATGTGTTCATTCTTGTAGAAGGACTAATTAGCTAGTAAAGTAAGAAACAGAGTGCCATAGCACTCTCATTTCCAGAGGCAGAGTATAGAGGAGTTGTAAATGGAACTACTCAAAGTTTATGGTTGTAGGGGATACTTGGAGAATGTGGTTTTGAATTAGAGTTTTCAACAGTCATATATTGTGACAATAAAAGCACCAATCAAATATCCATTGATCCAGTTCAAAGAGAAAGAACCAATCACATTGAGATCATATGCACTATATCAGGGAGCTTGTACATGATGGTACCATTGCTCTACTCTACTGCGCATCTTTAGAATAAGTAGAAGATATATTCACCAAAGTATTATGTGAGAAGAACTTAAATAATCTAAAATCGTTGCTAGGGATTTCTGATCATCTAGTGAAGAATTATTTATAACAATATTTCCAAAATTTTGTTTCCTGTCCATGTTTAATGGAGGATTTTCCCACAGGGTTTTGCCTCTTTCCTTGGTTGTATGGACTTGCAGTATGTAAAAGGGTGACTAAGCCTTGTTGCTAGGCCCTATAATTTTTTCATATTTACTCATAAAGTTAGGATTAATGGGGATTTTTAGAATAATCAACCCATAGTTACCCATATTTGACATTAATTAAATCATTTTTGTCTTATTCCTAGATTGCTAGATTCCCTCTCTATGCTAGCTAAGTTCTACATGTTCCTAGAAGTCAATACTTGCTAAACTAGGTCACAGAGCTCTTTGGAATCATTCTAGAAACATATTTACCATGTCTTATTTATTCGTAGTTCCTTAAAGCACATATCTTGTTTTTCTGAAAGCTTCCTTGCTTTACAACAGTTTTAATGCATAAAGGAAAAGGTAGTCTAGGGGCAGTTGCCTTGTTTTTTGACCACATCCTCCTCCTTAATTTTCTCCAAAAAATAGAATGAATGAGTTTTATTTCCACCACTTAATGTCTTTCCCACTTGCTTTAGCTAATTCGTTAGGATCTTCATAGATTTGGAAAGTCCCTTTTGCACCTATGGGGGATTTGACTTGTTTTAGTGAGCCTTCTTTTTTACCAATTCAAATAGAAACCTAGTGCTTTAAAATATCTCATGTAATTATATATTTGAGCATCCTATTAATGTTATACCAAAATCCTATCACCATCATGTGATAAGACATTTGACATACCTACTTTCCATGAATCCCAGCTTTTGGAGTGGAAACTAAATGGTTTTTCAACAATCTGTCATACAAATTCCCAGCACCGTGCATGCCCCTTTATACAAGAGTAGTACCCCTACTTGTACCTCCTTTCATCGGTTGTCCACAAGCAGTGCTACCGCCCATTACCCTTGGTCCATAGGCGATTATTACCAGAACCGCTATGTCATAGAAGGAGAAGCGCGGTACCTTGGGTAAAAAGGGAAAAAGAGAAGTTTCTTGAGGCTTATAGATGATAAGCCTCATGTACTGCCTTATCCCTACTATTGTGGATTGGTTGAGATCGAGATCCCTCATCCTAGGATCTTAGAGGCTACCTCACCCACTAATTTCTCAACCATCTCTATCCATTAAAGCCCTATAAATATGAGCTCATAGCCATGGTTGAGAGGGGAACATTTGAAGGTATTGTTATGATATTGGATTGATTCTTGGCCCAATATCATTTGGAGAGAGCATAGAGAGCTAGAGTCAGAGCTTTTGGGGATGAAGAGCTGGTTTCATGGAGATGCATGTCAACACTAAGGCTTGGTTGTAAACTTCTTCATATTTCTAATGCAAGTTGATTTATGTCCCGCATATGATTTTGTTGTTGTGATTTCAGATATATATGTTGCTAGATTCCTTATTCAGTAGCATAGACTAGTAGATCATATTCTGGTTGCTTTGATTCATTTCGTATTGAGCTTTTTTGCAGGTACACAAGTGAACTGTCAAAGCCTTGTATTCCAGATATCTACAGTGTTTAGGGAGAGTCTTCAACCTCTATCCTCTATCTGTTCTAGATCTAAACCATTCATACCAGTGGAACACCTTGCTGTTCGCAGGAGGTGAAATATTCTAGCTAACAAATCTGGTGACTCTGCTGGGGAATTAGTGTATCAGTTGTTATGATCTTCCTCAGTTTGTAACTCTTGTTCGAATCTAGGATCCATTTTCTTCAACTCTTTTTAGTCAGATCTACTATTTGACTGACTCCATTTTGGTTTGAAACCTCTAGATTTGTTCAGATCTGAGTCATTTCGGTATTTTATGCTCTGTTTCCATACTCAATTCAATAATTTTTACCTTGATCTAGTCTTTTCCTAACTTGATCTGTCGTTCTCCTTGATGTTTTGGATTTACACAGGGAGCCATGCATGTGCCAGCTAACAAATCGCATATATCCTCTCCCTAGCCTAAGAAATATGAAGAAGAATCTCTCTAGCCTAACTTGATCCTATATTGAATAAGTGTACGTTAGCCAACCATATCATGTAATTGTTAGCTGGAATATTTCACCTCCTACGGACAGCAAGGTGTTCCACTGGTCTGAATGGTTTAGATCCAGAACAAATAGAGGACAGAGGTTGAAGACTCTCCCTAGACGCTGAAATATTCCAGCTAACAATTACATCATATGGTTGGCTAATGTACACTTATTCAATATAGGATTAATTTAGGCTAGGGAGAGTCTTCTTCATATTTCTAATGCAAGTTGATTTATGTCCCACATATGATTTTGTTGTTGTGATTTCGCATATATATGTTGGTAGATTCCTTAGTCACTAGCATAGATTAGTAGATCATATTCTTTTTGCTTTGATTCATTTCGTGTTGAGATTTTTTGCAGGTACATAGGTGAACTGTCAAAGCCTTGTATTCCAGATATCTACATCGTTTAGAGAGAGTCTTCAACCTCTGTCCTCTATTTGTTCTGGATCTGACCAATGGACTTTGTATTTTGATTTTTTGTGTGTTTTTGGCTTACTTTTTTATGAAAATGAAGTGTATTTTTGGAAAAAAAAGCTCCATGAATTGTGTATTCTGCAGTTGCTTTGAGTGTTATATTCCCTTTTCATTCGAAGAGAGTTTATGTTTCTTGCATTGGAGTTTGCATTATTTTCTTTTCTTGAAACATCTTGCTCTTTTCTGTAGATATTATTCATTAGAATTGGAAATATACATTTCATTTTCATGAGTAGGTTTCAGTTTGTTCTGGACTTGGAATGCATGAGTGATCCATGTTGTTTTGAGTCTTTCTTTGGTTGGGGTGATTCTTGTTTCCTTTTGCATACTGATTTTCTCAGTGCTTGGTAGGAAAGATTGGTTCTTCATTTCCTTGTTTGTTTCAAAGAGAAGTTTTAGTTTTCTTTCTCTTTTGCTTTATTTGCAAGTTGTTGAACGATTTTGTTCTTGTTTTGTGCATGATTGTTCAAAATTCTAGATATTACTTTCATTGAGAAGAAACATCTATTTTCAGCTTTGCGTGTATTAGAGTTATATTTTTTTGGAAACGTTAGTGAAATCATCTTTCCACTGAGTTTTTATGTGTCTTTTTCAAGCATAAAAAGATAGGAAACATTTTTTATTATGTTAGATGTTCTCTAGATCTATTTTTTATTTGCTTTGAGGATTGTTTGGGGTGCATTGATATTTCACTTTTCATTTGAAAATATAGAATTGCATTTGCATTTGGGTGTGCATTTTTTGGAAGAAAAGTAAATCTCTCTCCCTCTCTTAGATAGAATTTCATTGAAGAGGAAAACTTGCATTATCATATAGATCAGTGTGCATCTTCTTTAATTTCAAGTTTTCATGCCATGGTTCCACCTAAACGCACAAGATAAAATTAACGGTAGTACTAGGTTAAACATTTTAGCAATTTGAGTGATAAGTTAGAGACGTGTTCAAGCATCGTTAAATGTAGGAGCTGTCATTATTTGTCACCATTACATCTTGGGACTTGCGCGGTTCTTCCACGTACCATCGGTATATTGAATGGCCTTTCACATACCCTTGAGGTATATAAAATGGTACTTCACGTACTCGATTGTATATCAAAAGGCCCCTTGTGTACAGTTATGCATTAGACAGCACTACTACTGATTTGAGCTCCCTCGTACCTTGTGTATATCGAGAGACCCTTTTAGGAATCCTCAAACCATTTGAGTTATCCTTTTGGCCTGTCCTACGAGGTTCTTGACTCTTATCCACTCCTTTCACATGTTTGCTTGTTGCTTTTACTTTGAGTAGTACTTTCTTATGCGTGGTAGTTAGGGGGTTATTAGAGAGTTTAAAGATGGCATCCTCATCTAGGACTACCACTCAAGAGGTCCCTTTCCAAGGTGTGCCTTTTGTATTCCCTCCAAGTCAAGGTATTGGTCCTCCCTTTATTGCCACTCTAAATATTCCTGGATTAACTATATGATTACCGGTTTGGATTTTTAATCCAGTAATTCCTGTTACACCTAATGTCTCAAATGTCACCTCTCCTCTAAGAGAGGATCGACCTCAACCTAATCCTGCTCCTTCTTCACCGGTTGTGGCTTCATCTCTTTCTTCTTCTTCACTTGACCAAAGATCTGTGGTTAGTAGTCATATGGATAAGAAGAAGAAGAAAGGGAAGAGTAAGAAGAAGGATAAGAAAGAGAAAAAGCAGCAACCATCTGTTCTTGATGGTGCTCGTTCTAAGAGAACACTCGAAAAACCCAAGTTCCCTTTTAAGCTTTGCAAAGGGGACCACCTTCTTAAGGAGTGTCCCAGTCTCTCCCGTTTACAAGAAGAGTGGTATAAAAGGTCCAATCGTCTATGTCATCAACCTCTGATCATCATGTTGACAATACTCCCTCAACCAATGATCCATTGGTAAAAGGTCGTAAGGGTAAAGTCTTGTATCCTTGTTTGATTTGCAAGGCTATGCATCGTACTTTTATTTGTCCAAGCATGGATGAAGCTTCGTGTTAATTGTAAAATATTACTGATCATCAACAGGTGATTCCAACACATGATAGTAAGTTATCCCTTGATCCCCCACTGGTTGACCAAGTGGTCAATTCAGATTTTTCTGTGGTTGATCCCACTCTTCCTTTGGAGAGTGAAGTTAAAGTGGTCAAGTTGGTGTCATTTCCACCCAATCCCACTCTTTCATCAATGAGTGTTAATAATGAAGTAGTCTCTTCGACCAAATCTTCGTCTTGTTCTTCTCTTCCAGTAGAGAATGAACCAAAACCTACTGAATTTTTTATGCTTCATTCTGATTTTTCTCGACAAGAGGAAATTTTGTCTGTTTCGACAAAACCCTCTCTGAGTGGTGAGGTTATTTCCTTTGACAGGAGTAACCTAACAGATTCTCATCTTCATTCAAGTGTTCATTTCCAGATAGTTGTGAATGTTATCGCTAGGAGGATACTTCGTAGTATTGTTGACGAAGGGGCTTCTGTTAGTATTCTATCCTCAACTGCTTGGCAAGATTTAGGCTCTCCTCAACTTGTGCCAACCACTGTTTAGATATTGGCTTTTAATCAAAGGCCTACTGCACCTTTAGGGATCCTTCCTCTTTTTCCTATTACATTAGGAGGGAAAACTGTCTGTATTGATGTTATGGTGGTCCAAGGTCCTTTGGATTTCAATCTACTCCTTGGACATGATTATGTCTATGCCATGAAGGCTATTGTGTCCACACTCTTTAGAGTTATGCATTTTTCCCATGATGGGAAGATTGTGACCATTGATTAACTTTCCATTGTTACACCTGACCATCGCATTACTCCTAGTAATCAGACTTCCCTGAATGTGCCACATGTTCTTGTGGTTCCTTCCCCTTCTTCTAGTTAGCTTCTTCCCATCGTAGGTAAAATGGGGGGCATGGATCTAGCCTATGGACATCATAATGGAGCTAAGATGCTAGCTTTTATGTAATGGGAGCAACGTACCAACCTCTGGATATCATGTTGGGTAGGAGCAGGTTTTAGAGCATAGTTTACGCTTTTGGTTTCAAGCTTGTTAAAAAATAAAACCACTCCTCAAGCATAGTTTACCCTTTTGGTTTCAAGCTTGCATAAAAATGAAACCATGTCTAGAGCATAGTTTACACTTTTGGTTTCAAGCTCGTTAAAAAATAAAATCACTCCTCAAGCATAGTTTACCCTTTTGGTTTCAAGCTTGCATAAAAATGAAACCATGTCTAGAGCATAGTTTATGTTTTTGGTTTCAGGCTCATTAAAAAATAAAACCACTTCTCAAGCATAGTTTACCCTTTTGGTTTCAAGCTTGCATAAAAATGAAACCATGTCTAGAGCATAGTTTATGCTTTTGGTTTCAAGCTCGTTAAAAAATAAAACCACTCCTCAAGCATAGTTTACCCTTTTGGTTTCAACCTTGCATAAAAATGAAACCATGTCGAGAGCATAGTTTCCTTTTGGTTTCAAGCTTGTTAAAAAATAAAACCACTCCTTAAGCATATTTTACGCTTTTGGTTTCAAGCTTGCATAAAAATGAAACCATGTTTTGAGAAAAGTTGCCATTCTATGTCAAGCTCGTTAAAAAATGAAATAGCACCTAACCATCATGTCAGGTTCTGACCATCATGTCAGTTTTTCATGAGCATAGTTCATTTTATATTTCAAGCTCGTTAAAAAAATGAAGTAGGTTTACTCAAGCATAGTTCACCTTTTGGTTTCAAGCTTGCATAAAAATGAAATCATTTTTCCAAGCATAGTTACCTTCTGTTTCAAGCTTGTGTAAAAATGAAATAGATCCCCTTCCCTTGATTTGAGTCTTCACTTTAGTGTTAGAACTTGAACCTTCACCTGCCTGATTCTCGTTCTTCCTACCCCCCTGGTGAACATTTTGACATTAGTAACTAGGTTTTTAGGTTGGGTATGGAAGAAGAATCATCAGATGAAACAAAGCTTGGGGGCATGTTGAGCCACTAGCAACCATGCTAGGGGTAAGCTTCGGTAGCAATCATGCTGGGGGAAAGATTCCAACCTTTGTATATCATGTTAATGGGATTTTTCAAGCTTAGTTTCCCCATTGGTTTCAAGCTTGCGTAAAAATGAAACCAATCTTCAAGAATTCTTTCAACTGATCTTCGAGCTTGTTAAAAAACCAGTAAGATGGTGTTGAGCTTACTTTTCATTTTTCATGTTCTAGTTAAAACATGAAATTTGGTTTGAGCCTAGTTTATTACTTTTTTGTGCTCTGGATTCAAAACATGAAAAAATCTAATGGAGTCCTCTTTAAACTATTTTTAGGCTCCCTAAATACGAAAATATCGTCAAGCGATCTTGTCTTCTTCACACTCGTTAAAGTATTTGAAGAGTCATCCATCCGACGGTAGGTTATCTCTTTTTCGGTTCAGATAGGACTATTTATGAAAAAGGATCACTCCAGCCAATAATGACTGGAAGAGTTCTCTAAGGTATGATTTTACACTTTTTCGGGCCTTAGAGACTAAATCATACGAAAAAGGACCTCCATAGAGTTTTATTCTATATTCATCCAGACTCTCTAAACATGAACGATACCGAGTTTTTTTTCAGTGGACTCGTTAAATTAAACATTGAGAAACCCATTTTGGGAATGAACCCCTCCTCTCTCAGGTTCGTAAAACATATGAGAATGGACTTGTCTTTTGACAAGCTATATCAAGTGTTTTTTACCCTCTTTGAACTTGTAAAACCAAAAAGAGGCACTCATCAATCATGATGGGGAAAATGGGGAGGGAATCATTTTGTAAATAATGGCAGTTGTTTGTCGTTACCTTTGAACATGGCACTTGTCTGCACAATCATGTCAATCAATTGGGTATTTAGTTGATATCTGTGATGATCCACTTTCATTAGTCATGTCAATCCTTCGATTCTTTCAAAAGAATGCATTGTCAACTGTCGCATTGTGTATCTGTCCTATTTAGTCATGCTGCCAAGTCTTTTTTTCATGCCACCCGATGTTCAAAGGGGATTTGAAGAAGTCTTACCTCTACAGTCTACACAGTCTTTGTTCCAGTATATTTGAGTCAGTCATATGGTTACTACATTCACATCATTCCAGAACTATGTTCTGAGTTTCGTGTCGTCGATGTGGGGCTCATCATGACCCTCCTTCAACGAGACTATTACCATCGACATCAGCTCATCATCCGAGAAATAGTCTTAGAAACAATATTCAGTACCTTGAGATTTGTATGCCTTAATGACAGATTCTCTCGCTCTCGACATAGGTTCACATCATTGAACTTTGATCGATAGAATCGACTGGGTGTTCGACATCAGGACATCTATTCACACTCAGTAGCTTGTACTAGGGTACCTTGGGAATCATTGAGATTAATGGTGATCTCTCTCGCACTTGTTAACGGTTCACATCATTGGCCAGTAATCAAGTGGTTTCTACCATGTTTGACTTTAGATCATTGTAATCACATGGATAGAATCGTACTTTATGGAAGACAAGACAAAGACCCTGGGCATTTGTTTAAAAGCGCTCATTGCTTTTTCCCTAGGTTGCGATGGAGTTTTGTATATCTAGCATGGATACACATTTGTATGGTCGTGGATATGCTCGAATTTGTGTCTGTATGACATAGATCTATGTTGTATGTCTGGTAGCTATGTCCAATTTTGAGTCCTCTATCACATGGATCTACGATGTATTCTAGTAGCCATGCATGTTTATTCCACTCATGGATCTACCTTGTATTGGTTTGTAGCTATGAGTTTGGTTACTTGTGTATATGAGTCAACATACTGATGTACTACAGATGCCTACTTGACTACACACTCCGATCAAGCTGACATTTTCATCTCTTGGCGATGACTTGTTCTCAAAGCTCTCGTTTATCGTATCACTCTAAGACTCATGATTTGGGGGGCATCCCGTTATACCAAAATCCTGTCACCATCATGTGATAAGACATTTGACATACCTACTTGCCCTGAATCCCAGCTTCTGGAGTGGAAACTAAATGGTTTTTCATCAATTTGTCATACAAATTCTCAGCACCACGCATGCCCCTTTATCCAGGAGCGGTACCCCTGATCGCACCGCCTTTCATCGATTGTCCACGAGTGGTGCCACCACCCATTGCCCTTGGTCCATAGGTGGTTATTACCAGAACCACTCTGTCATAGAAAGAGAAGCACGGTACCCTAGGTAAAAAGGGAAAAAGAGAAGTTTCTCGAGGCTTCTAGATGATAAGCCTCGTGTACTACCTTATCCCTATGGTTGTGGGTTGGTTGAGCTCAAGATCCCTCATCCTAGGATCTTAGAGGCCACCTCACCCACTATCTTCTCAACCATCTCTATCCATTAAAGCCCTATAAATATGATCTCATAGCCATGGTTGAGAGGGGAACATTTGAAGGTATTTTTATGCCGTTGGATTGATTCTTGGCCCAAGATCATTTGTATAGAGCATAGAGAGCTAGAGTCGGAGATTTTGGTGATGAACAACTGGTTTCATGGAGATGCATGTCAACACTAAGGCTTGGTTGTAAAATTCTTCATATTTCTAATGCAAGTTGATTTCTGTCCCACATATGATGTTGTTGTTGTGATTTCGCATATATATGTTGTTGGATTCCTTAGTTAGTAGCATAGATTAGTAGATCATATTCTAGTTGCTTTGATTCATTTCATGTTGAGATTTTTTGTAGGTACATAGGTGAACCGTCAAAGCCTTGTATTCCATATATCTACAGTATCTAGGGAGAGTCTTCAACCTCTGTCCTCTATTTGTTCTAGATCTAAACCATTCAGACCAGTGGAACACCTTGCTGTCTACAGGAGGTGAAATATTCCATCTAACAATTACATCATATGGTTGGCTAACGTACACTTATTCAATATAGGATTAAGTTAGGCTCCAATTTCAGTCTCCTTTTGTGTGGATTTTGCATGTTCGATTAGCAATTTTGTGAGTGTAAATGATCTATGTCTTGGGTTCAATATCCACAAAAACGTGGGAGGAAATCATATGAAAATATTTGAAAAAGAGGTTGATGATTCAAACACTTGCACCAAATTTATTGTATTGTGTACCCCAAGTAACTGTCCTTCTCCCTTCATTGGTTAGTTATTAGCTTTCGTCATCCCATGTTCTCTTTTGGAAGGTATTTGTGTTTGCTTAGTTAGGATTCTTAGAACTTTGTTCTAGTGGTGTTCTCTTTTTGTTGTTGGTTTCTAGATGACTTGATACTTTTCTTTATTTTTGAGTAAAAAAATATGGATAATATCCCTGTGGGCACCAACCAAGAGACCCACATACAAGGGGATTCTTTCTCTTTTCCTTTTGTTAGGAATGTTGGTGTCCCTTGACGACCACTTTGATTCTTCTTGGATTCACCCCTAGGTTATAGCTTTGGCTGTTTTCAACTCCTACAATCCTAAATGCTCTTGATGCTTCTCAAGTAAGCCCCGTTTAGAAAGGGAATCAAAACAATGTTCTGCCTTCACCAATATAAACATATGTTCCTCCTTCCACCTCATGTTGTCAAAGTTCTAATACTAGTAATAAATAGACTAAAAGTAATAAAAGGAGGAAGCATAGGAAGAATTCATGAAATAAAGGGGGAAAACACCCCGTCATGTTGGTCCTAACCACCCATCCTATGGAGGTCATGTTGGGGGTAAATACCCAACCTCTATGATTCATGTTGGGCCTAACCACCCAGTCTCTGGAGGTCATGCTAGGGGAAAACAACCATCCTCTACAATCCATGTTGGAAACATCCACTCGACCTCTTCTAGTCATGTCGAGGGAAACCATCCAACCTCTAGAGGTCATGCTAGGAGAAAATAGTCACCCAATGTAAGTCATGCTAACACCATTGAGAAACCTAAATGTATAGTATACAAGCTTAAGTTACCTTGTAATATTTGTGAGGGAGATCACCTTACCATGTTCCCTTCTATTGCAGAAGTACAAAGAGTGTGGTGTGATTCTCGAGGTTATTCTTCTCCTAAACAACTTGTGATTAATTTCCTAACAACCAATTCAATCTTCAGTTAATCAAGGTTTTGAGCCAATACAATATTTGTTCAATATCACTCTTTATTTCGAGAGTGACTCAAATCAAGTGGTTGAATCGATGCAATCTTCAATCAACCCCACAATTCCTTTCGAGAGTGATCTTCATGATAGTCATGTTTTCTTCACTATTAGTTCATAACTTTTTTGAAAAGGGGGCACTGAATTCACTTTGAATGAACCCCCGTAGAGCCTTCATATTGCTTCGTTTAATTGGGATAGTCTAGATACTCCTTGAATTCCTTTTGTTGCACCTTTCAAGGTACAAGTTCAGCACTACACAATTGCTCGTCGTATTGTAGATGATGGAGCCAATGTTATTATTTTATCCATGCATTCTTGGAGTGGTGTAGTATCTCCCACCGTCATGTCAATTCTTAATGAGTCACTGGACTTTGATAGAAGACCTAGTAAAACTTTGGGATTTATCTCTCAAACACTCATTACTTTATGTGGGAATATTACCTTAGTTGAATTTATGGTTATTGAGGAACCCTTTGACTTCAATATGTTCCTTGTGCAGGATTAGGTATATTTTATGAAAGTTTTGGTGTCTATGCTCTTTCGTGTGATGTATTTTTCTCATAATGAAATCATTTTCACTATTGATCAACTGCATTTGGTGATCCCTCTCATTACCCAACTTTATACCAAATCTTTAATTTGTCAATTCCCAAATTTTTAGTAGACACTACCCCGCCATGGGTGAAATGTGTGGACTTATATCTCGTGTGTCCAATTTCTACTGATAAGAAGTATTTGTATTCATGCTTACCTTATTGGGACTCGGTCCCCATANCCCCCGCCATGGGTGAAATGTGTGGACTTATATCTCGTGTGTCCAATTTCTACTGATAAGAAGTATTTGTATTCATGCTTACCTTATTGGGACTCGGTCCCCATAGTTATCCATGTGATCTATCGAATGCGGAATTTGGGTCCCTCCTCCACCCTTTTGCTCCAACTAAATGTTCATATATGTGTTCTATCTATTACAGTCTACTTTGTTCGGAGGATTTTTTCATAGAGTATATGCTACAATATGGTGTTCTTTCAGATGTTGACTAATTTGTGGTTAGATCCATACCTAAATTGTTTTTTTATTCTGGTCTTTCTAATCATTGATTTTCAAATGTTGGCCCAAGGTTGAGTCTTTGGAATCTCCCATCGAGTAGCAAGTTGGTGATCCTGATGAGTTTGAGTCTTCTAGTATACTTTTCGACTCCTGTGATGCTGATTTTATTCCTGCAGACTCCATCAACTTTGTCAACTTTATCTTTTTTCTTGAGGTTTATCTTATTGATTGTAAATCCTCAAGCCTTGGAACTCTAGAGTTTTCCTCGGTTAGATATGCCTGACTATGCCTCTTTTGAATATAGAGAATTTACAAATGTTTCTACCAAAGTGAGTCATATCAGAATTCTTCTTCCAAATTTGATCTTGGTATTGTTGTTTCACTACAACAAAATTGAGTTTTAGGGGTGGTTTTCTTATGCCTCCAAAAGTCACTTTCGGGGGCGATTTTAGATTTGAAGGTGGTCTTTAGAAAACTGCTCCTAATATCATGAACGCTAAATGTTTTGATGTTTAGGGGAAGTTCTTGAAGAGATCAAAATTGCCCCTAAAAGTGAATTTTTGGGGCGGTTCTATCCCCTCGCCCCAAAAAGTCACTTTTGGGGGCGGTTGTAAACCCCCCTAAAATTGACTCTTGAGGGAAGTTCTAAACACCCCATATAGACACCTATAGGGAAAGTTCCAACCCCCACCAAAAAAGTCTGTATTACAAACTTTTGGGGGCGCTCACAAAACCCCATCATAGGTAACTATGAGGGAATTTTCAAACCCCCCTCGTAGGTACGTATGGGGGCATTTAAAAACCCCCCTAAAATTATTTATTACAAAACTTTGGTGGTGGTTATAAAACCCCCTCGTAGATACCTATGGAGGCGGTTTTAAACCCCCGCTAAAATATTTACAAACCTTTGTGGGAGGTTATAAACCCCCCTCATAGGTACCTATGGGGGCAGTTCAAAACCCACCTTAGAATTATTTATTACAAAACTTTTGGGGACGTTATAAAACCCCCTCATAGGTACATACAGATGAGGTTCAAACACCAACTAAAAATATTTACAAACCTTTTGGGGTGGTTAAAAACCCTCCTCATAGGTACCTACAGAGGAGGTTCGAAACCCCCCCTAAAAATATTTAGCAACCTTTTCGGGTGGTTATAAACCCCCCTCATAGGTACCTACAAAGGAGGTTCAAAACTCCCCCTAAAAATATTTACAAACCTTTTGGGGTGATTATGAACACCCCTCATATAAAATTAAAGGTGGGGGGGGTGGGGGGGGGTGTTGAACCCCCCCCCCATTGTAACATACAAGGACAGTTTTGAATGGCCCTCATAGTGACATAGGAAGTTGGTTTAGAACCGACTTGTAAAGTCGCCGACCCTCTTACCGACGAAGAGGACACTACCAAACAATCAAAAACCTTTGGGAAACTAGCCCCATGAACACAAACATGCATAAATGCTGATATAAAATGCTTGGAACATAAAACATTCTAAGATGTGTAAACCATACAGGGATGGATAGTTACTTGACATACAGCGGAAGAAAACATATACATTCTAGCATCAACATGCTCATCATTATGGTTCATTAGGCATTAGACAGTAATGTAAATGTAGAAGAAAAATGGACAGGAATGCTTATCTTATAAATATCTCATCCCACAACTAGCTATGTCGCTACAACGTTCCACCCAAACATAGGCTAGCATGCTCATCAATATCTCAGCAACACTGCCACCCCGAGATGGGTATAATTCCTCAAGGAATAAGGGTCAAATCAGGCTTACACATAGCCAAGGTACACAAAGAAGACAAGCCCACATAGTAGGGTTTATCAAGCCATCAAGGTGCTAGGAAAGGATAAATGCTAAGATGGTGGCCTCAATGGAGAGGTAAGGATGCCTACACTAGAGTTAACCTAACTTCTAAGACATCCACACATCCATCAACAGGAATCAGTCCTTTCTCTACTTCATAGTCCCTCAGGCCCTGACTTCCCTTTCCAATACTCTTCCAGGGTTGTGGAGAAGAAATCTAGCAGTCTAACTCTACTTGAGTGGCTCCAAACACAAGTTTTCTCAAGCATAAATAGAATCTAATCCTACTCTCAATAGTTCAAATACCAACCACTTCATACTGTAGCAAAACAAACAGTTCACAGCTATGTGAAGAAGACGAAGAGAACAGGGTGACAACCCCAAACGAAAAGGTGAACATAGCTCAAGTTAGCAAGACAAATCAGAATTTCTCTTGACCTTGTCATGGCCAAAACAACTTAGCAACAACCCCACAAGGTACTTGCATACACATCAACCCCCCAAAAAACCAGGGGAAGAACAACAACATCCAATCTCACAATGAAAACAACGGCAACGTTACACAGTCCGCAAATGGAAAGAAAACAAACTCCCAGCATAGACAGGGGAAAACATAAATGCAAATCACAATCGGTAACATACACAGCCACAATTGGCAAGGAGACATACACCTACCATTGAAAATAGTATGGGACACACACAGGCACATAGCCTGGAGCGTGAATGGCTCCTGCACCCGAAAATCCTGAGTGATAGCCACTATTTCTCCCGCTCCTTACGTGAGGAAACCAACACAGAATTCCTATGTGTGAGAAGGTGAGAGAGAATGACTCTCTGTGTGTGGATGGACAAGTGATGGAGAATCCCCCAAAACGGTGTGCGTGAGGAAGCAGTCCTCCCTGCATGAAGGGAAAAAATTATACAGACCACAATCATCCAAAAAGAATGGAGAGTCAACCCACTACCTGTGTGAGGGTAACAATGAAGATCTCCCACCTATCTGTGAAGAGAACCCTTCACATGGGGATGGATAAAACCAAAAAAATGGAAGAATGGAGAGAGTGGAAAGAGTGGGGAGAATGGAAGGTCGCTTCTCTGCCCCAGCGACATGAAGAGGAATAATCTGCTGGTGGAGTGGGAACATGGGAAAGGACTAACAGTCCTACCACACCCACCACTACTCAGCAATAACTGCCCCAACTAACAAACAACAGAAGTTTAAATGGGTGGTTGACACATGGTAAACTCCCATTGATCCCCATGGGTTGGAACCCCCCCCCCCTTTACCTTAGGAATCATGCCCTTTTCATTTAACGTTGCACCGTCGTAGCTGGTTGTAGGTTTATTTTAATTGATGTGCATATTTACATGATGCCCAAAACTATAATGTCTCGGATAGCATGATATACCATCAGCAATGATCCCCATTTCCGAAACATACACAACCAAATCGATGGTGGGGATTTTTCCTTTATCTCCTCACCACGATTAATTAAAACATATACATCATGTATCCTTTAATGCAAACAAGGTCAAAACCGGGACATTACACCACCTGATAGCCATAATAAATCATACTAAAATATATTCTATTTAAAATATAAATATTGCAATATCATTAGGATACGAAGGAATCAAACCTTCAACTTCTTGCTTGTAAAGCAGATGCTCTTCCATTGATCTAGAATCCTTTAAGAATTGTAGAAAGGGGGAATATTAACACATCGAAAATGATATGCAGAAGGGAATCCATCACAATAAATCAAATTCCCATCCATTCCACATAGGAAGCATTCATCACTATTGAAATATGCTCCATCATTCACCATGAAAATATGAGCAAGAGGTTCATAATGTGAATATGGAATTGCCCGAGAAAGAAACATAAGAGCCCAGTAAATATGAAGGTGAGGCCAAGGCAATGGAGCTCAGTTTAGAATTTGGGATCTCATTAGAACCTAGTAGTTCTCCGGCAATAGATGGAGTTGGTAATCATTTGCAGAGTTGTTTCCTGCTTCCAAATGTGCATGGGTCTTCTTTTTAGAATAGGGATATTCTGCAGTATGTGAAAATGTCTTTTGTCTCTAACGAGGGGGGCGCTAAAATGGAAAATATTGGGACTAAATCTGGATATTTTGAAGCCAAGTCTGTGTCTCATATTAGCGATAGTTTCACATTTGATATTGAAATGAAGAATGTTCCTGCTAGAGATGGTGTATATGGCTCAGTTGATCTTATCTAGTATGGTGATATGGACAAAAATGTTGGATGTTGGAAACACTTTCAAACTATCCAAACAAGTGAATATCTATACAACCAAAATGTAGATCTATGGCTATTGGAGAAATTTAACAAAAAATTATAATTTTTTCCTATAAATGAAAATATGGAGAATATAAACCACTAATGTTGAAGTTTGCAAGCAATGGAGATCCCATGAGAAGAAAAGAAATCGAGTTCACATGAAAAGTGTATTCATTACAAAACCATATGATCTAGAACTTTGATGGGCCTTTATTTTTTGGTCCATGTACCTTGATGTTTTTAGTGAAAGGAAGATTAGGTGCGTTCAATAAAAATATGTAGTTTGTTACCTTCACTAATAAATGGCTCAGTCAGAAAATGTTGGAAAATCAATGACCATGATGGATTATCTTTCGATTACTATTTGCATGATTCTTGAGCTAGATTCAAGGTGCTAAAGTAGCATTCCCTACAAATGGATTCCATCACTTAGATGCATAGGATAGCATTCAAGCTATAACTTATTTTAAGAGCCTTGTCCCACACCTAAATGGTGGCACAAAATGGGTAATTTGGTGGGAAGCAACCTAGCCCCTAAATTTGTCAATATGTTAGGAAAGATAAGAGCATAATATTATTAAAATAAAAGAGTGCAATCTCAGGAAGCATCTTAGCCCTACCATGTGATTGAAAAGGTGGACCCTTTTAAGCAACAACAAGTTACAAAGCTCCTACACCACACCTAGGCGTTTGAGGATTATAGAGGAAAACAGTAAGATCAGGGCCATAATGAATTGAGCTTGGGATGTTGAAATCTCTACAAATGTTTACTTTCATCCTCTAAAATAAATTCTACATCAAATATAATTAAGAGAGAAATGTAAGAGAATTAAAAGTAACTAAGGGAGATGTTAAAAAGCAGTTGAAGAAAACATGTTCATGTCTACAGGATGTTGGGAAAGAATAAAATAGCCAAAGAATTAGGTAGATGTATTTTTCCAAAGTGTCTCAATTGGAGACCAACCTACAATGGCATTCCTTGGACCTAGATGAGTTACACAAGGCTACTCAAGATATGACAAATGGTAAATTCCTAGTATTGAATAGGATTCCTTGAATTTTCTACAAAAGAAAATATGGTCTAGTATGGGTAAAATGTTTGTCAACTTAGGATAAGGAGTGGACCTTGTTACCTTTGGGGATCATTAAAACTATCCCTCCAAAATATTTTGATCCTATCACTTTTTATTAGAAAATTGCTAAGCTTATCGACATTAAGGCCTCCATAAAAAAGTTGGCATTTTTCTTTTTACCTCCATTTTTAATAAATTATTTGTAGCAGACATGACAAATATACCTTGTTGGCATATGGGTATTTAACTAGTACTATAACTAACAATTATTATTATTTAATCAGTATTATAACTAACAATTATTATTATTTAACTAATACAAAGGAGATCCGCCATCTAATCTTAATAACGATGAAGAAGACAAGGAAAATGCGTAAATACAAGTGAAAAGGAGTAGCAATATTCAGAGGTTAAGAGATACCAGGTTAGGACCATGAAAAACAACCATAATAAACCAAAAAATGCAACAAGCTAGGGATTGAAATGAAAAATTCAAGCTTCCACAAACAATAATTTTCCTATATCAGCAATGTTGATAGCATCCATGCCCAAACAAAGGTAAGGTTGAAGCTTTCCACATACACTACATGCAATACACAAATAGGCATTTACAACACTTTCAAAGTTATACCTATAACAATTTTCTGTAAAATGAGCTTGATGTGCAAGGTTCCTAGGAATAAATTTAACTCTTTCCAGCCATTAAAAAAGGGAAGCTTTACATATATAGAATCAACAACTAATATTCCCTAAAGAGGCCATGAACATTGTTTTGAAGGCCTTTACTGAAGCGATTATGTTTACAACAGGTGCAGTCATGTGACAAGCATCTCTGGAGTCACTTCTAGTGGGACATGAATATTGGGTTTATTCAATAAAAGCAAGAGCCTCCATTGATAACCTCTATTCATGAAAATAATTAATGTTGAGTCACAAACGCTATCACAGAGAATTTTATCAGCATCATTGGACAAGATCATGATGAGCATGTGATCTGAAAGCAAGACTAAAATTTGGGTCAGTGAGGTTACTTTGGGAGAGTTAAGAAATTAGGATTTAATATTTTATGGAAGATTTTAGGATCCAAAAAAGAGACTCCATTATGATTCATGGATATGGTGGAAATTTTCATCTTTGAAAAAATATCAGTATGTGATTTGAGCAGATGAAACCACAACTAGTTCTATATGGCCATTCTGCCAAAAGTATTAGATATGGGATGCACAAATCCTAACTAGTTTAGATTGTCAGTGGGTCATGACCAAACAACACGATTATTTTCTCCATGGGATAGAGATAAGGATGGTGACATAAATATCATGGAATGAATTTGCTCATCCACAATTCCATTGTCATGATATTAATACTATATCTATTACAAAGGGAGAAGGAAACCGTCATTACGTTAATAAAGAAGAATTCTTTTCAGAGGCTATTCTTGTTGTGTTAAATGAATAACACTAGGCTTGTAATACTTTTGAACCTGACAAGCTTTTCCATCATGGAAATAAATTATTCTATATATGTTGTAAAGATTATTACAAGTAGTTTATGAGGCACAATTATCTTTCATCCTGGCACCTTCATTTTGAATGCCAAAACTTGCATTTGGATTTAGGATCCCAGTTTGAGCACTTAGTTGTAGTGTGCACCCAGCAAAAAGATACCAAGAAATACCTACAGATCTGAGTTATATTGACCAGTTTGTATGGATGACTAACCCGCACATTGGAAACACAGATATTAATATATATGAGAAAGAGTCTAATCAATGTTCTCGAGGAGGATTAATTATTTGAGAAGAGCACTTATGTCTTGAACTAGAGATCAACGAAATAACTAACAGAGTATTGGAGAAAAATAAATGTCATTGGTATATATGATGTGGATACTCATGCAGTCACTCAAATATTAAGAGAATATGGATGGAGTAAATAGTATTAATTCTTCAAAATCTGTCATCTGATGATGAATTACTGAGTATGGTTCACTCATGGAACGTAGTAGGCATGAATATGATTTTAGGTGTCACTTTCTCTGAACCATATGAATAGAAAAATACAATAACTAAAAATAGAATTTTAACACTAATGCAAAAGATGCTGGCATATTGTAGATCATATGGCATTGTTATCAAGCACAATATACTAAGGTGCATATCTCCATATGGTTGTGAAATGACTATTGTGATGTCTACATGCCTGTATTCAGAAGTTCTAGAACTGAATCCTAATGGTGTATTTTTGAGTGATGGACCTATTAGAATAATAAACCCATAGTTACCTACATTAGACATTAATTTAATTATTTTTGTCTCATTACCTAGTTTCGTAGATTCCATTCTATGCTAGTTGTCTTAGACATGTCCTACAATAAAATACATACTAAAATTGATTCATGGAATACTTAGGAAACATCCCAAAAACCCAATTTAGCATGTCTACTTTATTCCCGATTCTCTAGAGTGCATATCTTCTTTTTCTGAAAAGCTGCCTTGTTTGATTTATGATTTAAGGAAAAAGGAAGAGCGAGGCTAGGTGTAGTTGCCTTGTTTTTTTCCCAAATAATCCTCCCTCATTTTATCCTAATAAAAGCATGTATTAGTTTTATTTCCATCCATATTTAGCTTTCCAAATTCACTTATCCAATTCGTGAGCATCTACCTATATTTTGAAACTACTTTATGCACCTATGGGGGATTTGGCTAGTTTTGGTAAGCCTACCTTTTTACTATCTCGAAAGGAATATTTATGCATTCAATTCTCTCATGTAATTATATATTACAATATCCTATTAATTCATAAGGTTTTCTATTGTACACTTACTCAATACAGATTGGTGTTATGCTCCAATTTCAGTCTCCCTTGGTGTGAATTTTGCATGTTTGATTAGCAATTTTGTGAGTGTATTTGTTCTATCTCTTGGGTTCAATTTCCACATGGTGTCAGAGCCTTTGTATATTGATTTCTCTCCTTCCATATTGCTATTGCAGGTTTAACATCTTGACTGGGAGCCCATTCTACTGACTGGAGGGCACAGTTTCTGAGCTATGGACCAATCTTAGAAGATCATCTTCACTCCATTCAATTTCTTTGAGTGGAATGCTGAGATGGATATATTGTTGAGAGAGAAAGGTCTCTACAGGGTGACTATGGAAATAGAGGTAGATCCCAATGCAGCTGCAGTGAAAATTAAATGGCACAACAAGAGGGATGAGGCCTCTGGTGTTTTGTGTCTAAGCATTTCAAGAGGCCTCATCTTCCATCTTGATGGATTGACATGACCTAATGAAGTGTGGGAGAATCTAAAATATGTTTTTGGAAAGATAGATGAGATGAGAGGACATCAAATCAAGAATGATCTGATATCCTTGAGTCCCAGTAGCTTCGAATCATTGCAACTTTTCCAAGTTTAAGGCCCCTGTTTTGCAGTTGAAACAGTGTGGGATCGAAAAGAAGGAAGAGAAAATTATTTTGGCCATACTCTCTAAGCTTGGTCCTAACTATTCAGTGTTTTTTTCTACCTTCCATACCACCAAGTTGACAGCTCGAGCTTGGAATATGCCTAAGCTTGTAGAGTTCATGGAATCCTTCACATAGGAGCAAGATAAGTTGGTGATGATGGGCACCATCAAACCTTCCAAAGACCAAGATTTGGTTGATGGAGATTCAAGGGTGGATTCAAAAAGCAAGAAAAAATATAAAAAGACACCTGAGAAAAAAAGAGACAAGAACAAGTCTCAATAGGAGCCCCAAGGTTCCGAGAAAAACTCCCAGAAGAATAAGAACCGAAAAGAAATGAGCAAGTGCACATACTGCAGCAAAGGATATCATCTTGAGAGATCTTGTGTGAAGAATCAAATTGACATGTTGACCCAACTCCTAGAGAAGAATAACATCTCCCTTCTTGATTGATCCAAGTAGAGGGAAGGAGGATCACATTTAGAGGATAGAGAGAGGGTACATGCCTTGGTTGCTGGCACATGAAGCTCACCTAGCTCCATCATAGAATCTGGATCTTCTAGACATATGGTTTCAACAAAATAGACATTCTCATCTCTTGAAATGTCAAAAGTTCCACCAATAGTTTTAGGAGATGACTCTCTCACCGATAGTTTGGGGAAGGGAAGGATTGATATTGACCACAGTAAGTTCAATAATGTGTTGTATGTTCTAGGTCTTGCCTCTGATCTCTTGTCAATGTATCAGATGACTCATACTGGGTATCCAAAGAAGGTCATATTCTCCCCTAATGATGCTGAAATCACTTAATATTTCGAATGGTAAATTCATAGAAAAAGGTGTTGTTGATCACACTTTGAAGGTATACACATTTTCCCAGTTTCTACCCTACTCAAACCCCTCTGCTCTTCTAATTCATGCTAACGAAGCAAGAAATCTTTGGCATGAAATATTTGGCCATATTAACTACAAGTATCTTTCTGATTTGAGTGAAAAATATATGGTCATAGGGTTACCAAAGATCAAGTTTTCTAAGGGATTTCGTCAAGCTTGTATCCTAGGAAAACACCCAGAGCACAAGTATTAGAAAGCTAGTCATGAGAGAACATTTGCACCTCTTGAGCTGATCTACAGTGACATTGCTGTTCCATTCCCTGATATGTCCATGATTCAAGACAAATATGCACTGACCTTCATAGATGACTTTTCCAGGTATTGTTGGGTTCACTTCCTTAAGAATAAGTCTAAAGTCTTTTACATCCTCAAACTCTTTAGAGCCTTGGTTGAAAACCAGTCTGGGAGGAAACTCAAGATCCTCAGATCTAAAAATGGTGGTGAGTATGTCAATTCTATGTTAATTTAGTATTGTAAATATGTAGGTATTCAGATGTAGCATTCGATCCCTTACACACCATAGCAAAATAGTGTTGCTGAGAGAAAGAATATATCACTGAAGGAGATGGCAACCTGCATGATGGAGGCTAAGAATTTTCCACCAAAGTTTTTGGGCCGAGGCCATAAAATTTGCATCATACATATAGAACAGGGTGCCTCATAAGTATCTTTATGGTATGACTCCTTTCAAATTTTGGAGTGGGCACAAGCCAGATGTGACCCATTTTAGGATTTTTGGCTCAAAGGCTTGGGCTAGAATTCCAACTGAAAAGAAGAAGGCTTTGCAGCCACAAAGCCAAGAGTGCCTATTTGTTGGGTATTCTGAATATTTAAAAGGGTACAAGCTGATAAAATTGAGCACTAACAAATATTTCATTGAAAGAAGTGTTCAGTTCCAAGAAGAGCCTTTAGTAGCAGTTGAAGTTGGAGAGTCCTCTTCACCACTAGAACCATTGATTGTAAGTGAAGAGAGTAATGAGTTTTCTGATTCTGATATGTCTGATAATGATGATTTGATTGTAGATACTAATAGTCCTACAATAGGAAAATGTTCAGCTAATATCATTCATGCATCTGGGGAACTAGCTGGAAATCCTAGTGACACTAAGAGGACTAGATCTCAATTTGAGAGTTCCCTTTGTGTGAAAGATCCTCTATTTGCTGAGAAGTGCTATCTAATGGTTGAATCAGATCCATAGTCATATGAATATGCAGCAGATGACCCAACATGGAAAACATCCATGAAATAAGAATTCAGCTCGCTCTAGAAGAACAACACTTGGGAACTAGTTAATCATCCCCCAGGGAGGAAGCTAGTTCAATGTAAGTGGGTTTTAAAGACTAAGTTTTCTGCTGATGGCTCACCTTTGAAATATAAGGCAAGATTGGTAGCCAAGGGATACTCACAATTAAATGTTATTGACTACAATTAAACCTTTGCACCAATGGAAAATATGGACTCCATAAGGCTAACTCTATCCATTGCAGCTTCGAAGTAGTGGGAAGTGCATCACATGGATGTGAAGTGTGATTTCCTAAATGGATATCTCACTAAAGATATTTACATGCAGCAGCCTAAAGGGTTTGTTTCTAATCCATATTTAGTGTGCAGTTTAAATAAATCATTGTATGGGCTCAAGCAAGCCCCCAGGGTTTGGTATGCCAAGATTGATGGATTTTTGCTATCACTGAGTTTTGTTCGATGCAAGTCTAACACTAATTTCTATTTGAATATAATTCATTTTTCTTTGATGATTATTGTTTTATATGTGGATGACCTACTGATTACAAGAATTTCAAAGAAAGAGATTGCCTCCTTGAAGGATGCAATGAACCATGCATTTTATATGACAGATTTGGGATTGTTGAGCCATTTCTTGGGTCTCAAAATTGCTCAATCCCAACATGGAGTCAAAGTAAATCAGTCCAAGTATGCTTTGGATTTTTGGAACAAGCTCAAAATGAAATATTTCAAGACAAGAAAGACTCCTTTCCTTTCAGGAGTTAAGCTTGAAGAAACAGGTTCTTCTCCTATGGTAAATAATATACTGTATAGGCAGTTGATTGGGTGTTTTCTTTATCTTACACACACTCGACCTGATATATATTATGAATTTAGTGTGGCTTCAAGATACATGGATCAACCTCATGAGATCCATTGGAGAGAAGCCAAAAGGATCCTAAACTTTGTTCAAGGAACAAGAACTCATGGGATCTTCTACAAAGCAAAATCTGATCTTGATTTGATTGGGTTTACTGACAGTGATTGGGCATGTGAAAACATGGATCAAAATTCTACATGATGATATTTGTTCATGCTTGCAGAAGGACCAATCATCTAGTCAAGTAAGAATCAGAGTGCTATAGCACTCTCATCTACAGAAGCAAAATATAGAGGAGTTGTAAATGCAGCAACTCAATGTTTGTGGTTGCAGGGGATACTTGGAGAATGTGGCTTCGAATAAGAGTTTTAAACTATTATCTACTGTGATAATTAGATCACCATTCGAATCTACAATGATCCCATTCAGAGAAAGTGAACCAAGCACATTGAGATCCATATGCACTACATCAGACAGCTTATGCATGATGGTACCATTGATCTACTCTTCTGTGCATCTTCAGAACAAGTAGCACACATCTTCACAAAAGTTTTTTGTAGGAAGAAATTCAGCAATCTCAAATCACTTCTAGGGATCACAAATCATGTTTTGAATCATGATTGATGACAATATTTCCAATTTTTTTTTCATGTCCATGTTTAAGGGAGGGTTTTCCCACTGGGTTTTTGCCTCTTTCCTTGGTTGTATGGACAAGCAGTATGTAAAGGGTGACTAAGACTTGTTGCTAGGCCCTATAGTTTTCTGATATTTACTCTTAAATTCAGGATTAAGGGGGGTTTTATAGTAATCAACCCATAGTTACCTACATTATACATTAATTTAATTATTTTTGTCTTATTACCTAGTTTCCTAGTTTCCATTCTATGCTAGTCGCCTTCTACATGTCCTAGAAGTCAACACATTCTAAAACTGAGTCATGGAGCACTTAGGAAACATCCTAGAAACTCAATTTAGCATGTCTTATTTATTCCAGTTTCTCTAAAGCACATATATGGATTTTCTGAAAAGCAGCCTTGTTTTATTTATGAGTTAAGGCAAAAGGAAAAGCTACACTAGGTGTAGTTGCCTTGTTTTTTTCCCACATCATCCTCCATCCTTTTATCCAAATAAAAGAATGTATTATTTTTCTTTCCATCCCTCTTTAACTTTCCCACTTGACTTAGAAAATTCGTGAGAATCTACCTAGATTTGGAAACTACTTTATGCACCTATGGGGGATTTGACTAGTTTTGGTAAGCCTGCTTTTTTACTATTTCGAATGGAATATTTATGCATTTTATTCTCTCATGTAATTATATATTACAGCAGCCTATTAATTCATAAGTTTGGATATTTTACACTTACTCAATACATACTAGTGTTATGCTCCAATTTCAGTCTCCTTTGGTGTGAATTTTGCATGTTTGATTAGAAATTTTGTGAGTGTAATTGTTCTATCTCTTGGGTTCAATTTACATAGGACCCATGAGCATGAAAAATGGAACATTTTAAAAATAAATGGGAATGAGTTGAAGGGATAACAACAATCACACAGGAGGATGCATGTATGACTTAGTTGTTATCTTGAGTTATCTTTCATGCAAGGAGGTGCAGTTAAGAAGTTTCTGTGCTATTTTTAGAATTCAAGAAAACAACTAAGTGACAGATAAATTGTTCTCATGTGTTATTGTTTTTAAACCTTCAACGTGGATTTAAGTTTCTATTCTATTTTTAGAATAATAGATGGGTGTTGGGTTATCTCATGTTATCGTTCATGCAAAGGTATGGTTAAAGAGAAGTTACTTACCAGTTATCAAAAAACATACTAATGGTTTGCGCATGTGATAAAATCCATATCGCCCTCTTAAATCATAGGTGCATTTTACAAGTATAAATATAGCTTCATATTTAACATGAGACAAAGTATCTACGTCGGGCTTCATCTGTTAGAACATCAACAGGGTTTTCTAAGGTACATGTACAAGAACAACAAGAATTCATACAAAAAGTACTATATTTAGCTCCTAAATAGTCCTAGTATATTTAAGTTTGCATTAAATCTATTGAAATTTTAAAAGATTCATTTTGTGGATACATTTGGAGATTTATCGACAAAAACATTTCCTGCAATCTTGGTAAGATTTTGGTTTTAAATCTAAGATATAGGAAAAGTATAATCCTTCATATCGATAATAATACTGAGATATGAACGATAGCTTGGGAATTAGTAGTTTAGTGTAGTTGTGATGTCATGTAATTTGATAGTTTTTATTCTTTGAAATACTACCTACAATTAAGGAGTGATTAGTTTTTCCCCCCCAACTCTAGCATAGCTACACACGGGGAAACATATGAAAAGTGTTGGTTTTTCTTTGAGGAAGGGTGCCTACAAGACCTATATACTATTCTAGAAGGTCAATCAAAAACTCCTAGGGCCAAGGACCATTCTGATCTCTTCTCAGAATCATTTTCATTTCAGGTGGAAGGAAATGAGCATGATCAAATCATGGATGCAACCCCATATTTTTACTAAGAATGAAATGTAAGGCCATCATGAAATTCCAAGTCAATGTAAGGACTGCAATGGTTGGTCCTACATGTCTTGTCCTTTATATGCTATCAAAACTCCTTTGGAGAATTTGTAGGTCCATCACTATATATCAAATAGTTACCAATATGTTT
This sequence comes from Pseudotsuga menziesii, assembly GCA_001517045.1. Classification (NCBI taxonomy): domain Eukaryota; kingdom Viridiplantae; phylum Streptophyta; class Pinopsida; order Pinales; family Pinaceae; genus Pseudotsuga; species Pseudotsuga menziesii. Next base: position 401,195 of record LPNX010036972.1, read on the forward strand.
TGGGTGCAAGATCAATATGGAGATAGTGTTTCCTAGCAGGGAGTGAGATCGGGATGTGACAAATTGGTGTTGTGCTGATGATCCAAAGCGCTTCCAACTTGCAATAGTTATACTTTCATGGACTGTATTTATACTATTCATTTGCATGCCTCACCCTATCAGAGGTTAGTTTCTCTCAAGGAAAAATAATGGGCATGACTTTTATGGTTTCATGCATGTGGATATCCTATCAAGGCTAAATCTAATCCTACTTTAGATTCCTTGTATCTGATATTCATGATAAACAAGGAGAATATAATAATATACAACTGCTTTGTGGAAAGTGTTGATGTATATGTAACTTCGGAATGTATTCTTCTATGTATCTTATATATTGTAACCCGATGTTTATTCCGAGATGTCTCTATTATGTATTTGAGTCATGTGTTCATGCCCCGATGTTCCGATCGAGAGGATTAATAATGTAATCAATTCATATCAATTCATTAGGTAAGTCCCCACAGTTTCGGGGCACTTGAGTTATTATACACTAATTAAGGTGTAGGTTCGAGTAGTAATTATTAGGTTGAGCCTACATGTGAAAAGGCAATTCAAGTGAATGAATGAATATAAATAGAGAGTGAGAGTCTCTCTATTTATCACTTGTGAAATACATCACTTGCTCTCCCAAGTGTGGCGCACTACTGGAGAAGGAAATTTTGGGACTAGACAGAAGACAGAAGACTACTGCTGTTTTGGGAGATCTCTTACTGTTTTGGTGTTGATTATATCTTAGAGGAAGTTGTGGGGTTTTCTCTTTTATGGTTTCCCCAAGGAAAACTCTTTGTGTCTCTTGTATCTTGTGATGTGCTTTTGTTTTATTGATGTGCTTGTTATTCTCTCAGTGAAAAGATCCTAAGATCATAATCCTAGCTTAAATGTGATGAAAAACTAACATGGTATCAGAGCTAACCTGAGAAGAAGACATTGTGCAACTACAGGAACTAGGGATTCCTATTTTTTGGATCTTCCTCCACAGATTTTCAGCAAAAGTATGCTAAGATGACTCCCCATTGAAGGGCGCATCTTTCTGTCGAAGCGGAATTTGATTCCGAGCATTTTCAATCTTCGATGCGGAAATTAGGGCTTTCTACAGAAGATGAATTTTTGAGTGATACCAACATAGGGTTATTATCCTCATCAAAACCGAAGTTTAGAGACCTGGATCAAGAAATTTGGTTGGGTAAAACTCCAGGAAAGTCAAACCCTAGTTTAACCCTGAGCTAGGAGAAACCCTAAATACTAAAACTGCTAAGTTTTGGTACAGTCACTATATTCCAATATTGGAGAAGTATCAAAAGCTGAAAATTTCAGGGGACAAATATAGAATCCTTATGAAGCATCTGTCCAAAAATCAGACTCATATTCACTGTACTCCAGGAGATAGGATCTCTCCAAGTTAGGGTTTTAGTCTCTTCCAGAATTAATCCATGAATAGGACATCTGGGGAGATCTGCAATATCTTGAGCTACAGAGGTCCAAATGGAATTACTAAAGATGTTACAGAAAGGGTATGGACTATAATTTCGTTGGTACAAATATCAGACTCAGAAGATGAACCAATGACACATGGCATGCCATACAACTTCGCTGTTCTGAACAGTCATGTAACAGGTCACCTGGGGAAAAGGATCATAAATCCCAAATGGTGAAACCAATTCTGATGAAAACTACGGTGTTGGATCAAGCACATGTGAGGTTACCTCAGTGAGAAAGTTAAGACATAGAGTATCATTAATTTTGGAGATATCATAGAAATAGTAACAGGAATTTCTGTAGAAGAAATCAGTAAATTAGGGCTTCCTGTTTCGGGAGCTTCCCTCCACTGCTTTCAGAAAAGGAGTACATTGGACAGCTCCATTTGAAGAGATCTATCTCTTTGTCTAATCATATCTGAAATTTTCCAAGTTTTGAAAATTAGGGTTTCTGTGACAAACCCTAGATCAGCGAACTCCGGGACAAGGACGGACACCTCAAATCGGTAAGATCTAATCTTTTGTATTTCCATTTGAGGTTCTCATTTCAATATGATCTATCACAATAGCATGATGATAATCTTGGTGAAGTTTACAAATTCCAAGCATAGAAGTCTTTGCTCTCTCTGAATAAACTGGATTGGACACCTACATGAGTATAGAGGTTCCAGTTTCAGAGGGAGACGAGGCCAAAGAAGACATCATGCTCATGCTGCAGAGGA